>JAPMLY010000430.1:0-216580 GCA_026401115.1 Tetraselmis chui | reverse complement strand
TCCGCGTATAAGCGTGTTGGTATGGGGCTGTGGAGCTGTGGCATGTAGGCTCCGAGGAGGAGGTAAGGGTTGCCTGAGTGAGGAACGAGTTTCAGGCCTGCGATATGTGGGAGGAGGTGGGGGGGTGGGGTGAGGACAGTGGCAGATTGGAACGATTCCCTTCGGACCGCGAAGAGAACGCCTGCGTTGGGTAGGGGCACAGATGAGTAGCAGGGTCTGGAGCTTTTGAGTAGGTATTGTGGGAGGGCGACACGCCATCTGGATTTGTGGGTGTCGTGTTTAGTTTCCGTGAGGATGAGGACATCAGGGCTGTGGGTGGTGGCGAGGTGTTCCACGTCCATGATGGATGTGTGTAGCCCCCTGGTGTTGAGGTTAATGAGGTGTAGAGGTTGTGGTATATGATGTGGGAGAAGTGGTGGGGGTTGAGGGTTGGGGGGGTAAGGGGGGTTCGCGGGAGGGGGAGTTGTGCGGCGTGGTGGGGGGGTGTGGGAGGTGAGGGGTTGGGGTGGGTTTTGGAGTGTGATGTGGGGGAGGGTGGGTTGGCGGGGGGTGGAGGGGGGGGTGGAATGGGGTAGCGGAGAAATTGATGGGGAGGGTTTGGGGGTGTGTGAGGGCTCGGGGGAGAGGGAGGGCTGTTGAGGGTGGAGGGTGTTAAGGAGGTGGGAGCGACCGACAGGGAGGGGAGTGGAGCGGAAGACGTGGTGCCACAGAAGAGAGTGAAGGGAATAGACTGTGTGTTTGGGGTCGAAATGAGGGGGGTCGTAAGCATGGTCAGCAGGTGCCGTGAGTATAAAGTATGTGTGAAGGAGGACGTGGGTTCCACAGGACCACGCCCGAGGTGAGTCGTTCTGTCGAGGGGGGTTGAGAAGGCGAGGAGTGAGGAGTTGGGGGGGGGTAGTCGAGTTCCATGAGGCGATAAGTGAGAGGGAGCGGGCAAGAAGGGACGGGGGGGGAGGGTGGTGGAGGGAGTCCACCCAAGTGGCGGAGTCGTGTGTCACGTGGAGGAGGCCGAAGTGGGAGTGCTGCCAGGTGAGGACGAGGAGGGAGTTGTGGGGTGTGCCCGGGCGCGGGGGTACGCCTCTGTTTGAGAGGTTGGTCCACTGGCTGGGGTATATGTGATGGTTATGGAAGGTGTCTACCTCGGTGTTTGTGATAACAGTGTAGGTGTTGGAGGAGGTGGAGTGGAGTTTGGCAAGGGAGGTGGCAATGCAGTAGAGGTTTGAGAGGTCCTGGTAGTGTCCCCATTGGAAGGAGAGCACTGCCGAGGAGTCGAGGTGGCCGATGGGGGTGGGGAGGCCGTGTTCCAGGTTAAGGTCAAACAGGTAGTTATGTAGTTTGATAGTGCAGGTATCGGGTGCGAAGTGTGACGGAAGTGAGGCCCTGAGTGGGTTGGTTACACCGTGTGTACGGATATCTTGGGTGGGGCGTGGGAGGAGGGCAGGGGGTCGAACCTCCGGGCCTGCTGGCCCGTCTGTAGTGGAGTTAGGGATGGGGGCTGGCCCTAGCGGCCGAGTGGACATCAGATGGAGGAATGGGAGGTCCAGGTGAGGGGAGGTGTTCCTCATTGGCTTCCGCGGTGTTGAGGTCTTCGTCAGGGAGGTCTTCGAGCTCGAAGTCTGAGGTCGCGGGGGATGAGGCAGGTAGGGGAAGGTTCGAGGGGTGTGTGTTGGGCGGGGGGTCGTGGTTCCGGGGGTTGGAGTGGGGGGTGGGTTGTGGGGAAGGGGAGTGTGTGAGGCGTCCTTGGGTCAAGGGGTCATGGGGGACGCGGCGGTGTGGGGGTGAGTGCGGGGTCTTTCTGAGGGTGTGGCGTGTGTGCTTTAGGACGCCGGACGGGGGGGCTGGTTTGAGGGCTGGGTCTGTTGGTGTGCGTGCCGTTGGAGAGGAGTCCATGGGGTCGGTGTGGGGAAGGGAGGGGGGGAGGAGTTGGAGGGGGGGAGATATCATGTGGGGGGTGGAGTCAGTGCGTTGGGGGGGGGAAGGAGGTGGGGGGTTAATGCCGGTTGGGTGGGAGGAGGCTGTGGTGGGGTGTGTGAGGGGGGTGGAGGAGGAATCCATGTGGTCAACTGAGGTTTCGAGGATGGTGGGGAGGGGGGGAGGGGGAGGAGGGGTGGTGGCGGGCAAGGGGGTAGGGTCAGCAGGGTGAGCGGGGTGGGGGTACGTAGGAGGGGCGGGGGAGGGGGAGCGACGTTTTTTGGAGGGGCGCTGGTTGCGAGTGCGAGGGGGGGGGGGGAGTATGAAGGGGCCAGTTGGATGTCGGGTAGAGAGTCGAGGTCGAGGGGGGTATCGTCAGGGGTGTCCAGCAGGGAGCCGTCCGCAGGTTCTTGTTGCCATGCCTCGTAGGTGTTGGTCGCCTGCAAGTGGCCTGTCCATTCGAGAAGGAGAGAGGGGGGGTTGCGAAGGAGGGATTTGTTTTTTGTGAGGGTGAGCTGAGGGGGGGAGGGGGAGGTGGTGAAGATGGGGTCTGTGATGCGGGACCTGCCGAAGGTGGAGTAGTGGTGGGGTGTGATGTATAGGGAGCATGTGGTGTTGGTGGGGGTGCCGCGGTGTATGTAGGTGTGGGGGAGGGGAATGGTGGCAGTGCCGTTGGTTGAGATGAGGATGCAGTACATGATTTTGGTGAGGGAGATTTGGATGCTGGTGGCGATGTGAGGGGAGGGGGAGGGGTGGGAGCGGAAGTATGAGCCGTCAGGAAATTTTTTGAGGGAGGTGTGGTGTGAGATGTCGAAGGTGGAGGGTGTGGAGTTGTGGGAGTGGGTGTGTGACTGTGCGTATTCTGAAGCTGTTTGATGGAGGAGGGTGGAGAGCCAGTGTGAAGAAGGGATAGTACCGTTTGACGTGGGTTGGGGGAAGGGGAGGGGGTGGGGGGACTGGATGAGGACTGTGGTGAGGCAGGTGTCAGTCCAGGAGGTGCCTGGGACATGGCCTGTGAGAGGGGGGGGTGTGATGGTAATTGTGTAGTTTTGGGGGGTGGGGGGTACGGTGTGAATAGCATTTTGAAGGGTGGCATGAAAATGTACAGGTCCTGATTGTGAAAGAACTGGATTATGGGGTGGGTGGAGGATATGCATCCAGAAGGAGAGGGGGTCGTTCACGACCTGGACGGGTTCCCGTGTAGGTTGTAGGGCGTCCGCGATCTGGAGCAGGAGTTGGGCTGGTTCCGGGAGGTCCTCCATTCGGGGGGCAGGGGTGGTGGCGCTGGCGTTCCAGGTGTCGGCGAGTTCCGTGGCGAGTCGATCTAACAGGAGGGCCTGTATCAGGGGAACGACGTCTGGGCCGGAGAGATGAGTGAACAAGGAGGAGCTAATTTTCAGGCGTTGGCCCGAAATTGCGGGAACGGCTACAGCACGTATAATCTGAATTTCTTGCTGTCTCAGGGTGGTGGAAAGTTGGGGGTCCGAGGCGGCGCTGGGTGGCGTTGGACCTCCCGACGGGAGTTCACGCTGGCGTGAAGCGAGCTGGTAAAGCAAGCCAACTGTGATGCAGGAGGTGGGGATGTCCAGCCGGACCTCCTGGTGACCATGTGAGAGTGCGACTGGCAGAGGGGTGAGATCGTGTTGCTGGGGCATGGCTGGGTGTGGGGTGCGGGTGACTGAGGCTGTCCATTTCGCACGATGGGCGAGTTCCCGACCGATTATATTTTTCGCGCGGGCCGGAATATCGGTTAGGGCGTGAACTTTTTCGAGAAGCCAAGCGTCGAGCGAGGGAGCAGGCGGAGAGGAGCATAAGTGAGGAAGACGGCGTGTTCGGTAGGAACACACCGTGGAGCCAGAAGCTGGCAGTGTCAGGAGGGGCGGTGGAGTACTGGCCTGTCAGTAAGTAGGAGTCGATCTGGCGAGCAGAGAGGTCAACGGCCCTGCCAAGGTCGGGGGCAGTCGTCGGGGTGGAGAGGACCAGGGGAGTTTGAAGTCCTGTGCCCGGCGTGGGTTCCAGGGGTGTGCCTCGTCCGTAGTCGGCGTGTGCGAGCTGTGGGGCTGTGAGGAAAGGAGCAAGTGGGTGACCCACAAGGCGGTTGCGGGGGCCGATATGGTCGTCCGCGAAGAGGGGTGTGGGGCGGTCTTTGAGGAGTACCTGTTTGTATGATTCCGGGAGGACGGAAGGAGATGACATAGTGGTCGTAAGGTGGGTGTCGATGTGTGTGTATGTGGTGGATTTGGAGTGGAGAGAGAGAGGGTTAGAGGTGGTCAGCGTGTGTTGGCGGCACACGACCAGGTCTGATGGGACCTGGGTTTGTTTTTCACGGACGTCGGATGGGAACGTCCGGACGCTCGGAGGGGCGCGTGAGAGTGCGCCGGCTCCGTGGGAGAGTGATTTTTGTAATCTTTTTGATACGCACGAGTGTCGTAGTATTGGACGGAGTACTCGGAATGTTTGGGATGTAGGCGGCGCAGGTTCCGGCATGTGAACCGAAGTCAAATTTGTGAAAGCTGCGCCTTGGAGTGTGTACCGTCTGATGTGCCTACGGATCCACTGACCTGGGTGAGCTAGGCTCGGGTGGGGAGAGGTGATCGGTGCCCGTCGTCCGACGGGCCCTGTGGTCACCAATCTATCGCTCATAGGGAGGCCAAGCCCGGAGCGAAGACGGTCGGCGTTGCTCATCCGAGCTACCGACCCATCCCCTATATTTTTTACGTCAGTAGTACTTTAGTAGTACTTTGGACCTTTTTACTGTCTTTAGTGACGGTAGGATTTTCGGACGTAATGATATGCACCAGTAACCACCATCATTTCGACGGCATCACAAGTTTGATGGTTTTACTCGCGCGGCAGCGAAACTTTGGAAGTGTCTCTCACTTAGCGTTATTGTTGATATGGACCCCCGAATGGTATCACACATCGCAACAAGCATATGCGGCCTTCCGCGCATTATCTAAATTGGCGGTTTGTGCGACTTGTAGCTAGGCCGACCGCACCTACGCGGAAGTCCTTCCACGAATACGACGATGGAGGGGTGGACATTATGTGCGTATGCTTTTAGCGAGAATAACTAGCGCAGGATAAGCCAAGGATGTGGTGAGAGTGAACCACGGGCGTGTGCTTTGTCGCAACACTAGTGTTGGGGTCGGGAGTACTGCGCGATGCGCACATGTACATGTAGCGATAGCGTACAATATGTCGTCCAGCTTTTTTCAAAGCGTACGGTTTCTTATTTCGTAAGTCCCATTTCTGCCATCTTAGGAACACCCTTACAGTCTGACGTATGTCCGACGTGTCGGGGGTGCAATGCTAATTTATTTGCGGCGATCCGTTAAGCAAACAATGATGTGCTAGCCCCGAAATAACATTTTTGTACACGGTGTCGGTAGTCGCTAAAATGGTATGAATTTCAATTTCATCCTTTCCCGCATTTTAGCTTTATATCGTGAGTATATAGAGAAACGGCAGCGAACTCGAAATTGGACTTCGACGATCACGTGACATTATTCATGTGCCGATGCTTTGGCATGCCTTCATGTTCCTCGAGCTTAGGTCTTTTCCTCTTTTCTTCTTTTTGCTTGGTGGCTCATGCTGCTTTTTCTTGTAAGCATTATTATTCATTGGCATAAGAGCGGATTCGTGATGTGCATGAATTGCGAGCAGACGATAGTCTACCACTGCTTGGTGGCTCTAACTGCTTTTTCTTCTAAGATACTCGGGAATTATAATACATACGACTACTTCAAGTAACCGCGATCTCTCTGTTGTCCTCATGAGATTTTATATTAAATTGCCATCGTTCTTTTTAAAATATAATCGTGGATATTATTGCTGGATATCGCTGGATGTTTCACCTGTTGGATTTATATTGTGCACAATGTTTCGTTTGCCGTGCCTTGGATTCCAGCATTATACCCTCTTGTCACTCTTGCTCTCTTGGTTCCCCCCATTTTTTCCTGACCACGTTCCCACTGTGCTTCATGTAATCGGATTGTTTATATGTTTACCGCTATTAGCGAGTGTTCCCAGTTTTCCATGACGAATGATGAACACCGCCGCCACAGGCCACGTACCGTACATGTGCCTGTTTTCATATGGTAATATATGAGCATAAAGATATGCATTTGCAATTTCAGGCGGTTGATGTCTCAAGCACCCTTTTCTCATTAGGGTGTATGGGTGGAATGTATACTCGTAGTGATATATCGGTAACCGGAAAATCATCAAATTATTTATTTAATTCATTACAAGCATATTATTACCCCTTGTTTCTGCATATATGTATCATCAACAAAAGGCAATACCGTACAATCCTTTTGAAATAGTGTAACCTTACTTGATGGAAACTACCAAAAACACGCGCGGGGTTGGCGCTAGGCCTTTTTGGGTTTTATCATTTTTCTTGACAAGTGGTTTCCCACCAACTTTCTTGAAGTACATACAAAATTGAGAAAATAACTAACTTTGTGCAACATCGTTCATGACCTAAAAAAGGAATGCATTAATATTCGGTTTTAGCTGCATATTGACAGACATCACGACATTTACTAATGCATGGCACTTACATCGGATAGCACGCTATCGGTACTTCCGATTGATATACGCACCCGAACTTACGATTGTCGACCGCGACATGCCTTATCAATATATGCAATGCAAATTACCTTACCCGGGTACACAAGATGACGCGTCGAGCAACATTGAGGTGGCCCGGAGCACGGCATGTTGGCGGTGTAAATATGCACTAGGTAAAAAAATTGGAAAACACGCAAATACGGCAAGAATATGGACGGGCGTTGACAATCATCACTCCCGCTTAAGCCTCCGTACCAGCCTCAGAAAGCAAAGATCAAGCATCAATTGCAATGCATCAAACTTAGATGAATAAACCGTTTTTTAATTTTCTTAATATGTGGACGCATCGATTACATGGGTAACTAATTCGTGGATGCATTGATTAAATGGGGAGCCAATTCGTGGACGCATTGATTATGCATGCCACTAGTTCATGATGGACGCATCGATTCAGTACGGCATTATTTCATGGATGCGTTTATACGGGTAATGCGGGGCGACGGCATTGATGCATCAACATCGGTCTCCTCACGCATTAAGGCTAGGGACGATCAAGTGAATTTTGTCGATGTTGATGGTAATGATATTTTGAAACGTCGATGTTGACAGTATTGATACCTTGGATTGTCGATGTTGATGAGGTTGATAGTTTGGGATGTTGACATCGATAGCAAGTTACGCCAATATTATTGCCGATGTATCGATATTTAGGACGATATATCGATACATCGGGTTTAGGTTATGAATATTCTCTAATTATTTTGATAATTGATGGCGTTGATACTAGCCCTACTGCCATCGTGTCGATATCAATGTCGTAACCTATCACATCGATGGCCCCATCAGCGGGTAATGATGATACTATCGACGATGCATCGATGGCTGATCCCTAGCGTTATCACACATGCAATTTTAATGTAATGATGAGCCGGATTGTTACCGGATGGCAGCCGTGTCTATAATTTAGCAATATCGTATTGCTATTGACTTCCGTAGTAATGTTATTCAAGAAATTTCAAAGGGGGTGCATCGATGCGACCGATGTACCGGAATTGTAAAGGCAGTTCGTTGTACATCGATTGAATACACCCTAATTCATGGATGCATTGATTAAGTTGGGTACTAATTCATGGATGCATCGATTAATGTGGACACTAATTCGTGGACGCATTGATTGAATAGGTCACTAATTCGTGGACGCATGGATTAAATAAGGCACTAATTCATGGACACAATGATGCGGATGTTGCGGCATATGCATCATGATCCCATGAATACATCGATGTTTGATGCGGAGGCCTACGACCGCGAGTTTGCAAAAATATCTCGATGTGACATTGAGGATCCCTTGCTATGCCTCCGCGTTTCATCAACAATTGACACACCAAATTAGTCGATAGAGATGCCCTAGGCACGCGCCTCCGACTTGGCGGTGCATGCCGTTACCGTTGCCACGCGTGCCAAGCCACTCCGGCGAGACACTGCGGACGTGTGCGAGGTAAAGGCTTTCCGTGAGCGAGCGATTAGTTAACGCCCCTTGCTTGCGGCTGGCATGGGCGCCCGCCCGTATACTAATATACTCTTCCATGGACTGGGCGCCCGCCGGCGGCGCAGCGGCGGCGGCCCCGGAGAGGGTTGCGCTCGCATGCCCGTCGGCACCTACCTCTACCTCCACGCGGTGGGCGCTGGTAACCCCATAGCCGTGCCATGCCTGGCACGGTAGGGGGCTGAACGAGGTACCGGCGCTGCGATCCGCGGGATCAACAGCTGTCGGGAAGCCATGTACGGAGGGTTTTGGAAAAACATAATATCCGTACACCGGCACAGGGATCTCCCGCTCGGCCAGTCCGATATGTCTTTTTCGCGACTAAATACTCGCAGATACTCTCCCGACGATGGGGCGGGGGCGGCGTTAGCGAAATATTTTTTGGCGAAAAGGGGTACGGACGGATCAGCGGAGGGACGAGGGTGTTGGAGTTGGCGGCGGAAAGCTGGGAAGCAGCGCTAGGGATAGCGCTCGCTAGCAGTCGCCAGCCCTGCGAGAGCCTTAGGTCTCCCTTGGGGGCGAGGCCTGATGCTACGCAGGACGGAGGCTGGTCGCAGCCGGAGGAGCGGCACGGTCTGGCGGCGGCGGTCCTTAGGATCATCCGCCGCCGGAAAAGCCCGGTACGGGGGGTTTTTGGAAAAATTCCCGTACCCACCATCTTTTGAGGACCGGCGACTCGATCCATGTGTTCTTCCAACCCCTTCCCTAGTCGGTACCCGGTTATCGATAGGCTGCCTCAGGCAGTGTGCCTAGGGTTATCGTAACGGCACACTGCTCGTAAAGGCGGCCCCCTAACAACGTAAACCACCGGCGGAGGGTACGGACGGCCACAGCGCGATCAGATAGGTGTTGGAAAGAGACGGGAAAAGGACAGGGGACAGGAGAACATCTGGCTCGGGGGCAGGAGAGCCAGCCGGACACCGTCTGCAGCCTAGTTATTTTCTCTTCTCAGCCCCCGAAAGAGGAGAGAAGACTCGGCTAGGTGGCGAGCTGCGTCGGGAGGAGCGGCTAATACCTCGGGCGGGGTTGAGCACGGATCGAGGCGGGACCGACGACGACCTATGCGAGGGGGGTTTTTCACTTGCCTTTCCCCCAAAGCTCCGGCACGACCAGAGTCGCACGGGAGCCGAGGTCAGGCAGGTTCGCCTCGACCAGCTCAAGCTGGACAGCCTTGCTGATCAACGACCCCGCAGCGGCTAGAGCAGGCCGCGTAACGTGGAGATTAGCGACATTTTATTTTTCATACTGTATCCAAAAAAAAATACGTATAGATCAGAAAATTATACATACCTGGATACGGGTATGTTTTTGACGGTATCGTTACTGCCATAGGAGAGGTTGGGATTAGTAGTTCACGGTCTACCTCACGCTTAGAAGTCCAACAACAAGTTGAACATAGCAAAAGGGGGGGCCCAGAGACAGCAACCGGTTCTTACTGGTATTGTTGTAAACAATTTCAATTTCAATTTCAATTTCCATGGACTGTATGTAGCGCGCCGTACAATCAGCCCCACTGCGTTTTCATGCGGCGCATGAGGCCAAAGCTGAAGGCGCGCATCAGCGACGTCATTGTGGGGGCCGCGCGAGTCTTTGGGCGGGCATGTCGTGAATTCCAACTTTGTCGGCCCGTATGGGGGCCTAAACGTAAGAACTGCGTTTGCGGTGTGTAGAAATATGGGTTTCATGTGTTGAAATAAGTGTAGCGTCTTTATATGTCGATGGGGGTGGTGATGTGCGGTGAGAAAAGTTGTCGTAAGACTTAACGGAGCATGTACATACTCTTTCCTTTGATTAACGCTATGTTTTGAGGCTTTGCCAAGTAGTATTAAAGGATCACGCCTTAGGCTCGTGGGTTTTTCCCCTCCTTATGTTTTCTTTTGATTGGTGGTTTCCACTACTTCTTTATAAGGAACATTACACATTAAAATGATCACGAGCGCATGATAAAGGATTGTCAAGATTTTCGATCATGAGTGTACCCTCTACCACAAAAGTCCGAACATGCAATGTGCATAATAGGCTAGTCCTGAAGACGTGCCCCTCAGACCACCTCAAGCATGACGACACCTAGGTACCATATAAACAAATACGAGCCTCAAAGTTTAAGGATTTTGTACATTACCTCGCTATACCTACCTTTAAGACATATCTCTATCACATTAGGCGATTTCTCCCCTCCACTTCATGGCGTAATTCATTTTGTTAACTCGTCATGGGAGCTTTATAATTTTTATTATTGTGTCATGCCCTCCCTAACATTGTTTTCTTTGTAGTGAACGTGTCGCACTCCCGACCTGTTTTGCTCAATGTGATAAGGCTAGGGATCAACCATCGATACATCGTCGATAGTATCATCATCACCCGTCGATGGTGCCATCGATGTGCTACTTTGCGACATCAACATCGACATGATAACAATGATTTTAATACCATTGCCATCGATTATCAAAACATTAAAAAAATATCAATTGTCAAAGCCCGATGTGTTGATATATCGGCCCAAACATGGATATATCGGGGGTAATATTGGTTTGATATGCCATCGATGCCCGCATCCCTAAAAATCAACACCATCAACATCGATATTTTAAGGTATCACTACCATAGGCAACATCGACAAAATTCACTTGATCCCTAGCCTTACAATGAAATGGGATTTGCTCCTTCTCGCATTCCTCGAATGGGCCAACGCAAAGACAGACCGTTCATGGAATCATGGCCAACACACGGGGATTACAATCACTTTGGATAATTTCTAGTTTATGAAACTCCAACACTTGGCCTCAACGCGGTGTTGGCTATACTATTATAGAACAATATAGTACGGTTGTCGTACAATTGTACGTTTTCTACTCACACGAGCGCCGCTTTGCGGGGAGCATGATGTGGCGATATGATTAGTTTTTTTAATCATTACACCCTCAATTGTGTCTGCAAAATGCCGCCGGCAAAAGGTGCCCATCGGGGTTTTCATGACAGTTGCATATCCCGGGGCGAACTGTTTTTAAAGCGAGTGACAGTGCGACCCGCCGACCCATATCATATTGATAATCTATTTTCTTTGTGGAGCGAGTATCGACACGCTCGGTCCCATAAATATCTGGCGGATATGTTTGAATCGCAATTATATTTGACGACAGCAAAAGTAAAAGGCACCATGCGCGCGCAGGGTGCCAGGTTCCTGTACTTCTACCTGCTTGGTCGTAGGTATACAGAATGGGCACCAGAGACTAATCATCGTCGTTGATTCCACCTGTCATGTACACCGTCATACACAGAATATGGCGATGGTTTCAAGAGCAACACATTGAGCGCTTCTTCACTGAGCACCGATTCAGCACTCCTACACCACCCGTACCTGTACCTTTATGGGGCTTTTCCGGATGTTGTCGCGCCGACAGCAAAGTCTGACTACTACGTACAGGTACGCTACAGGTAAGAACAATGGGCCTTAGATTACCGACCATTACTGTACTCCACCGAGTACCTGTAGTTCTCATCCTTATTACTTGCTTTCCTCTCTAGTAGTAGAATACATAAGTAAAGCTTAATGCTCTCTGTCGCTACTGAGCAATTACTTACTCTTATCTCCAGAGGTACATTTACATAACATACGTACATATATTGTAACCGCCCTGTAGCAGTGAACCCCGGGGACCGGTGCGCTGCACCCGCCCGCGTACAAGCAAGAAGACACGTCGACTGATGTCGGGCCACGAGGCTTGTTATTGTAGTACCCGAGCCAGGTATCGACTTAATAACACCCGTAGTCAGCGGGACATGATGGATGCAAACGCGCACAGCATCAACAGATTTTGACGGTCGCGTTGACATTCAGATCACGCAAGAGTTGAACACGCGTATCATAGGCCGTTCTAGCTGCTATATCGTCACGACAAGCATCAGTATTTAGAAAGGGGAAGGAGCGGCGGAGCGCTCGTAAGCGTGTATACGTTCGTTCTCGATAAGATGTCGCGCGTGGTATTATTGCAAGTAGTGCGGGATGGGACTACTGGTACGCCGCGAATGACGGTGCTAGCCCGCTTTCTTGCGGTCATCATTCTGCTACTGCATGTCACGGGAAGCATGGAACTTGTCGCTGCTGGTGGAGACGGACATCAAGTTGACGAGCTGCCGGGCTGTGATCTACTGCCCGACTCTGCTGACTGGTGCACCGAAATCCAGCGTGAGCTGATGTGCAACGTGGAAGGCGCCGTCGGGCGTGCTATTCGAGGCGCCTGCCCCAGCACATGCCACAGCTGCGCGGTAATAAACAGATCACCTGTTTCATGACTCGCCGCCAACTGGATTACACAAGCTGGCGAATATTAACGTCTAATATAAATTAATGCGATGAGTAGTAGCATTGCTTCATTGTCGTATGATGGACGCTGTCCGGCATATCAGTATATACTACTTGTGATAGCGCGCGCTGCTGTCGGTGTTCGCTACTGGCGGCCAGCAACTGCTGCTGCTCCCGCCTGCAGTAGCCCAGCAGTGGTTATGCATCATTTATAGCAGCACTACCCTTTACGACATCCATCTAATATATCGCTTTACATGTATGGATGACAATGTAGTTGCTGTTGTTTATTTGTCCTGAATAACAAATCCCGATATCGCGCGCACCCAAATAACACCCAGCGTCCAGTAGCACCTCATTTTCCAGCGAGCAGTAGCATCTCATCACTGCCCTGCGTGCTAGCTGCTGCTGCAATTGTGCGTTTGATTTCGATGATCAAATTGAAAATACAATTTTAAAATCATATGTGTATCAGTGATTCCTTCGTCGAGGAAGCAGGACGACATCGGGCGATGGTTGATCACATAAATATCTCATGTATGCATACCTGTATGTTCTACACGTCGGATAAATGCCATTTCGACTGATCAGCCGACTACTCGTCGTCTTGCTTCCATATTGGCCGTATGTGTTACTTGGCTCTGACCGCTACGTTACAGGCTGGGGGCGAGGCGTTGGACCGGGTGTTAAAAGAAGGTGGGACCGTCGAGTACCGCACCGGGTTTGTACTTCCCGATCCGCAGCACGTGAGCACGGCTCAGAGTACTCAGCAGGGCTGGGAGCTGTGGCTACGGAAGAGCGGAGCGCTAGCGGAGGGTATCCCGGTAGGAGGGGGCTACATTCGGATCAACCACACAACGGCCATCGTGACCAGCAAGCCCGACTGCGACGCGTACTACAGTGCAGCAAAAGAACTCATCCACAAACACAAGGCGAGCTGCCCCTTTTTCACGGTCGAATAGCGTCTCTCCTCTGTAAATTCCAAGTATTTTTACAAGAAAAAGCAGCGGAGATATTTATTTATAGGGATCTCCAAATATCGTCAGCTGTATTCGGCACTACTTACCAATTTTTTAATAATACGTCCAATCATTAATAGCCGTCGCCGGAAAAAAGCTATTAAAAAAAAATCTGGTACGGGTTTTTACAGTACGTGTTAATATTGTGATATTGTCGTATAAAAATAAATAAAATTTCAGAAATAAATTCAATTGACGGAGAACAGAAAAATCTCATGAAAAATATCGCCGGGGAAACGCGATATCAAGGTAGTAAACTTGTAGTAGTCCAATTATTTACCTGTGTGTAATATGTGTAACAGAATAACCCGTACATCGATATATTGAAATTTGAGGTAACCCGATATTCAAGAATACTATAAATTATGGATTACAAGAAGAACAAATACTCCAATAACGATTTCTATTAATGAAGGCCAACACCAAGTGACAATGCTATTCTCAAAACTGCCACCCAAAAAATCTAAGGGATATGACAACCACGAGCATCTCGCCATTGAGAATGTACGCACCTCAACTTAGCGCACTCTTAGTATCCGACCACGCATCGGCTAATCCTATGTTGCATATCGAATGCAGATCCAGGCGGCCGTTATCGTTCACCACAATTGCAAGACCAATTTATCCATGACTTACAAAGAGGCGGGCGTCGTGCATTTCGTGCAGAGCGGAACTCCGCTGCTTACGAGCGACGGTCGACCGTACGTCAACAAGTACTCTTGGTAACACCACGCATAAGGTTTTATTTTAGTGTTTGTAATATATGGCTATACTTTACAAACACATTTTTGCTTGACAAAGCTTGAAATTAAACTTCTTGCCATTACACGCGGCAATATCGCGTATGTATACTATACTACATTTTCCATTGCCAGTTGTGGACTTAATTGTCTGTTTGCTGGTTTTAAGTCTTATTTAATGCGTAAGACATTTCCCGTTGATTCAAAAACCGCATGCGGTGATGTCCGCCGACAGGTACGTCCACTTGGACTCCAATGAGTACCCACGCCTTTTTCTCAACAAGATGAAATTCAGTGGCGCGACAAAAGTGGCCGTTGTGTGGTGGCGGGGCCATGCTTGGACAAGTGGATCCGCAGAGTAGGCACCCTCATTTCTAGAATCCCACTTTTTACATCGAGCGACAAGATATGCGCGTTACACGCCTTTATCATTCCTGTACGGAAATTCAAGTGGCTATAGATTTCTCTGTGACCTCGTAGGCGTCCATGAAAGCTTGTACAGTAGAAATCGTGTTGGACATGGCACTTGCAGGTCTTGCTGCATGATGAGTGTTGAAATCTTGAACCCAACACAACCGTATTTGAGAGTAGCTTCGTCTTGGCGGCGCCGTTGCAGATACTTGATGAAAACGACGCTAAGCCCGATGGGGATGGAGCTAGTATACAGCCATGGATGGGGAGTGGGTCAAGGGGGCGCTCGACTGTCGGCGGGACGTGATGACGACCATGTGTACAAAGAGGCGTACAATACATCCGTTTGGGATACAATGTTACAGGTATGTGGAAACGTTGATGTCATACAGTTTTACCTCTCCGCGTTGCTGCCTTATCTCAATAGACATTTTAGAAGGTACCAAGCACTTGCGCTGCCACATGTACTCTGACCTAATTATACTGTGAATCTTGGGATGAGAGCAATTCTAATAAACTGGGATATCAATTTGAGCGAGCGTTTGGAGAATTGTGTCAAATTGTCTATTATTGGTTTAGCCGATTTTACGAAATGAGTGCGAAATGCCATGCTATCAGCTGCTTACGGTTTGGGAGTCATCACAGTGAATAATACCCTACAGAAATAACATTATGTAACCCGTCAAGGTTCCTTTGCTTGTTTGATACGTGCAATGATCCTTGGCATAGCCAAGGATGACAGCGAACCATAGTTGATTCAGAAGCAATCTTTGATAGTATGTGCATGAATATGAATGTCTGTTAGATATTACGATTGGGAATAAATGTTATGTCTCATTACAATCTTTTTGCTCATTTGCCGGCAGGATGCTGTCGCGTCCGGGGCTGAAGTGCTGGTTGGGTATACCATTGGCGAGGGCGCGTCCATCATGAAACGCATGAAGGCGCTCGGTATAAGCTTCCGTGGCGTCTTTCTCACTGTCGGCCCGACGCTCTCCTCGTGGGGGGCGTTAATGGGCGGTGACGGCGACTTGGTGGTCTCACCTGCGCAATGGGACGTCGCGCTTCACACGCCTTGCTTCATGTTCGGCTCCGCACATCAATACGCTGCCGAGTATAAGGAACACTTTGGCGATTTACCCGATTACACCGCAGCAACGTCCACCGCCGCCGGCCTCTTCCTTCAGTTAGGCATTCAGGTAAACCGGCGCTCAGCCTACACACTCTAACCGCCGCCGCGAGTCTTTAACGGCTTACAATCCATGCGAATGGATGACATGACAAAATTTACCCGCACTGACGTTTTTTGTCGAGTGTCTCCCATAATGCAGACGTACAACAGCGTGTCGCCTGATCTAATCATCGCGGGGTTACAAACAATGTCCAACGATACAATGTTTGGCCGAGTAAAATTTTCCTATGGGCAGCGGAACATCGGACGAAGCCCGGTTGGACTTCAGCGACAGGTGCGACACCGTTGCTTTTTTGTTTTTTATTCAGCTCGGCCTGTTTTTTTTCCTGCACATGCTGAATAAATCTGAATAAATCTCCTAGAAATAATGAAGAAAACCAGCACCCGGCACCTTTTCGTCTTCGTACTTGAAACGGTGTGCTGTTCTTCCTATCTCAGGCTATGAATTGAACTATGAAATAATAGTGCCGTTGATTACATGACGATTCCCGATCGATTGGCAGCAGACTCTCTTCCATAAGGGAAATTATGAACTACTGTTGTCGAAATTGTGGGCATAGATTAACAAATGATAGTTTGACAACATCGCCGCTCGCTGTTTTTTGTCTAACGTTTATTTCTCTACTTGGATAGTTGCGCCTTCGACAGATATAAACACATAGCAAAATTTGTTATTTCAAACCACACTTACCGTTTGGTCTCTGTTATGTCGACAAGGTTTCTCATGTAAAACTGCCAACCTTGTGTTCAAACACAAGCAAAACACAAACTCAGCGAAAATAGTGACAACCAGAAACTGCTCCGTGGATCGCTAGAGCGCCACAAATTAAGAAGCATAGAATTGTGCTTGTACTATTCCTAGTTTGAAACGAGATCTGCACCTTATTTTTTAATGTAAATTGCTAAGTTATAAGACACACAGAGCTCGCGGGACTCAAGGAAGAAAAGGGAGCACGAAATGTGCGGAATGTTGCACGATCATGAAATAATTCAAACTACATGTAGCACTTCAAAGGGGCAGGCTGCCTATCCGTACGGCGACAAGTCCAGCAATTACCGCGCATGCCATGAAATCAACAAGGAAGCGCGGGACAGCTGCCGACGCTTATGCAATCATGTTCCTGTATTAAAAAGCAATTTTGGATGTGAGAAAATCCTTTACCGAGACTTATTAACTTAAAACAAAATGAAAATGTGTGGAGACGAAATGAGAAGATACACAACGCTTGAGAGTGCCACAGGCAATGCCACTAGCCCATGGGTGGTATTATTTTACTCACGAAAGTACATTTTCATTGCTCTAGATGCTACTGATAGTCCAACATATTCTCTGGGCGATGAAGGAGCTGCTGAAATATGTTAGGCCACGTGAAGTGGTGTTGTCATCCCTTTTCGCCATTGTAGGCTAGTACCTCTTGGTTTGTATATCAATTGATTGACTTGCAGCTGATGTAGATAGCGAGACTCCATTTTCGGTCCTTTGTAATCAAATTGTCAAATCAGTTATAATCCTAGACAGGACATCTTTGATGAGTGTCTACTGTGGTAGGCTTAAATGCATTGTGGTCTGATGGATTTTAGGCTCCTAAAGGGGATATGATAAGTTCTACCGTATATCCCCATTGTGCTTTAATCCAAATACAGCCAGAGGGCATTTGAAATGCTGCAAGTCAGATCCCTGAGACTCGGACTCGAGGCCACCGCCAAAATCAACAATAAATGGAACCGCATTGGCCCAAATGCAAATCAAAACAGAGTGGCGGTGGTATCATCGCTACCACTCTACGGCGGTTAATTTGTTCTGAAATGCTCTTGACAATATCTCTAGTGACTGTAAAGTTTTCGTTGCATGGTCCAGATATAATCCTTGTGCTGAGATTGTCGCTACTAACTGACACTCATCCAACGTCTAGCAGCAAGCATGGCGACTCGTTATGTTCGTCATTGCTATCGCTCCGACTCGCATTCCAATATTTGATGACAATAAAGCATGGTACGCCAAACCATCATCGAGAGGTGAGATGTTATCGCTGTCGAAATTGAATAAGACCTCACTAATTGGCCGTGCATGTCACCTCGTATTGTGATTTTTTTTTCGCCCTAGCTTTCGTTCATCGAGCCCTCATCAGTGTCCAATTCAAGCGCCCTCGTCTGGAGGTAGCGAGGTCGCTGCATTGAGATGGTACCCCATGATTTGGCGCACCTGTATTTCCCGGACCATTAGGGCTACGACACCGCCCAATGCACGATTATGGACGTGTAATCGGTTGCATCAGTATTCCAAAGCCGCGCAGACTAACTAAGTTGTCGCCTGAGTATTCATTTTAGCGAGTATCGCGCTTGCTTCCTGTTGCTTTCACCCTGATGTAAATGAAGGAGAACGATATGGCGTATGGGCAAATATGATGTGGTGAGCAATAAATCCTTGAGATTTTGTTATTTGATAGTTTCTACTGTTGTTGTTTAAATCGGAGACAAAACTTCGAAGGCAGGGATTTTCTCTTTCAATTTATTTAATGACCATATATAAATATCGTCGAGTTGCGATTAATATTTGTGATGTAACAGGGTTTGTTATTTATTGAATCGCCACAAGAGACAGTCTGCATTCTTAACGGCTGCTGGGTCTGAACCAAGAAACGTACACCCTGCATTAGCATTTAACCCTAAATTATGCGCAAAACGTACACTTTCGTAGTTCCTCACAGTACGTTAATGATTGGACGAGATCCTATGTTAAATTGGAGGGTCCAAACCAAAGGACCCGCACATCGAATACTATCAAACCAAAGGAGGGCGCTGTAGAAAACATAGCAAAAGCAATTGGTAGTATTCTATGTTTTTAAAAACAAAAATTTCTGTACTGGTACGGATTTGTACGTATGGGTAAAAATAAAAAGGTTGATGTGGATTACAAGAAGGACAACATGAGAAGAAGTACAAAAAGATAAGGGCAGCAATCCTGAATATCATGACCAATGAAGCGGCATAAGCCTATAATACTTTAGTAGTCGAGAGCGAGATAGACCAATGAAAGGGAGAAAGTTGCGACAGTAGCCCACACACGGATCGCAGTGGAGCTATGGTTGAATTCCACCAATATAAATCACAATTATAACGAAAGTAGGATTAGTTGCCCCAAAGGACTATACGGGGTAACCGCTTGGTAATTACCTATCAATATTTGTCAAACTCTATCGGGGCGATTCCCTAACATTGTCCGATCACGTATGGGTCTATCAACAAATAACTACGTCATCATACAATATGGTTCCGCTCTATTATCATAATCACAATCCCTGCGTCGCTTTAGTTCGGACCGCAGATATCCGTGGCAAAAAAATTGTGTTCTTTCGTCTTGACCCTTTGCAGGCCAACGAGTCGATACTTACTTTGCCCGAGGAGCTAGCGACTAATCAATTGCAGCCTTTTGTGGATTGGCCATGTCGCCAACTGTTCTTTGACCCCACGCCTGAGGTGTGTTCCGACGCGGAGGCAAGTGCGTTCGCTACATGTGCGGTCGCGTATCCAGACCTCGTCGCCCACGCATGCCGAGAGCACCTAGCAGATGAAAAGCAGCAAGAGGCGAAGCGTCGGCTACTGCAGTGGAGCCTTCCGGTGGCGCTAATAGCGGCAATCATGATACTAGCATGCGCAGTCATCGCTGCTCATAGGTAAGCAAACGGCACCCCCCCCAATTTCATCCGCACCCCCTTTGTTCGCATTATCGCATAGATCGGACGCCATGAATCACCAACTTAGCCGCATTATAGTATTGAAGCCCTTCGCAAACTCGACATATTCCGGTTGCGAGACGGAATAACTGTTTGCAATTGGTATCAGTTCGAAAAACAAAGGGCCGAACATGTATCGGATGAGGTCGGCTGCGTTGAGGGAAGATTGGAGAGCATAAAAGAGCAGAAATGAAATGTTTTGACGAACTACCATTCATCCATATGATAAAACCAAGAATGTGAGCCTTTAGCAATAGTTTACCCGTCATAGCGATAACTAGCAAAATAATTCTGAAGTTATAATTACTATACTTATTCATCACTACCATGATTGCGTCCAAAGTTCGAAGTGTCATAGCTTGTCGCTCACATATGCTTAATTGTTTATGCATAGTCACGATCGGGAATATTTGAAGAATTCCAAATACGACTCGTGCATATGTCTGTCGTTCAGTTTTTGTGCACGTAGCCCGGGAAGTTGTTCTTAATAAACGGGCACGCCAAACAATGCTTGAATAGTTTTTATTATGAATGCATGCATAGTAGATTTCGGACTGAACCGTCAATTTCGGTGGTATATTGAGTTTATAAGTTTTGGAGGGCTGATGAGCTCCAAGACCTCAACCAGGGCGATTTGCAGCAATGGATGCATCAGAAATGCCGAAATCACAGTGTACACGAGGATATCGCAAAGACGCTGTGATGTCAAATTTATGTTGATGAGGTGAAATACTGTTTGAATTCTGACTATATATGTATAGTTTACAGTCTAGAAGATGTGGCCACCCTAGCTCGTAAGAAAGAAAAATAAAAGACTTTTGATGAGATTGAGACAGCTAGGAAATAACACCACGAATGTTTCGCTTGGTATAATCACGTTTTTATGCTACAGCTCTCCATCTTTTCCCACAAGAAATTATACATTGTGTTGTAAAACAGGCCGCAATTTGTACATTTATTATCTATTTGTACTCCTCAAATGCTTTATATCGGTTGCCATATCTCTTGCCCCGGCAAATTACTTCTTCCCGAGATTAATGGTGATCAATGACCACCGTCCCCTTTGCTTGTCTTACGAAGGTGGCGACGCAATTTGCTAATTGGCTCGCTCATTATTCCGTTTGAGGAGCTGCACTTCATTGCTTTCGATGGGTCACATGCCACCACCACAACGTTCAACGCGCTGGGCATTCTCAGTTCAACAGCGCGCGAGAGCTCCCTCAAGTATGCGGAGTGGAGGGGCAGCAAGGTGCGATATTGCCCATCCTCCCGATGTTCATGACTTACAAATAGGGCGGTCGGATTCCATACATCAATTTAAAAAGTAGTGGGTATCAATTTTGTGAGTATGTTTGTCTTGCTATCATCCGCCTAGGAAACCCTCATTTCCGATCGACCACAATAGACGTAATTGATTTATCTTGAATATATTGGTGTGCCCACATAGGTTGTGGTTAGGTTGATCGGCGCGGGTTCGGCCGGGCGTAGCGCGGGTGAGGTGGCGGGATCGATCAAGACATGGACGAGGCGACTGACTGCCCAACACATGGTACGCTCGACGAGCTTCATGTCGATATTGAACGAGGATGAGACCATGAGCAATCCAGGATCGCCGAGAGTGATGGCAATGCCTGCTCAGTCTAACGCCCAAACAAGCCCTTCCTCATTTTTGAGTAACGGAACCGACCCCAAGATGGGCATCATCTGTAGAGACCCGAATACTACTCCCATCGCCCCGAGGGGCAATACGAACCCCAGGACTCCACGCGTGGAAGCCTCTCCTTATGATGGGACCCACGATACCGTTATCAACATGCCAACTACCGCATGGTCCGCCGCTCATAGAAGTGGTCGGAAAGAGCGCATGTCTACTGCCAATGTAAGCCTCCATCACCCCCTCCCGCCCCACTGTATCCATTGGGGTCGCGCTTACAACCCGGAAGAGGTGTAATAAATCGAACAATTATTCTGAAATTGCGTAACATAACCGGCGACTATGTTGCTTTAAAAAAACGGTTTACTTAGATGCCATCATATTTATTTTTTGAGCTTTTGGTATGAATTTGTCTGTCATTATACCATCGACGGGTTCTTGCCGGCACTATTAGTATATTTGTCCGGTTATAAAAACTGAATCGCGACCACCTGCAAAAAATATATAGAGTAATAAACTTTTCCCGGTTAAGTTAATCTCAAAATTTCAAATCTAATTTTGTTCGTATATGTACATGTACCGGCGGTTTGTGTATCGTTTTGTGTGTCTCAAGTAATGAGTGTCGCGTTACAAGTGAACTCCTCTTCGCCCTCTGTCCCCGCAGGCACACAGTAAGCAAGTGTATCTGCCGGGGAATATCGAGGCGGCGACGTCGCTGCGGCATCCCAACTTGGTCGCGGTGCTGGGCGTTAGCGTGGATAAACCCACGGGAAACCGATACGTCGTGATGGAGCCGATGGCGCTGGGCAGCCTCCACGACGTGCTGCAAGACGAGCTGCTGCTGGCCGTCAACGACGTGCCCACCGTGGTGCATATTTTGATGAACGTCGTGGCAGGAATCCGCTACCTGCACGGCGCGAAGGAGCCATTCGTGCACTGCGACATACGGGCCAAGAATATTTTGCTGGACGAGCAGCTGACCGCCAAGGTACGGAGGCTAATACGACGGGATAAGAGTGCGTGCGTGGGCAGTCACGCATTACCCATATGTTCTATTTTTCTCGAGCATTTGTTAAAACAGTGGCTGATTTTCTATTTTCTTATTTATGGTTTAATGGTTGCCGTGTAACAGCAGATTTGTGTATTGCAAGGGCCCCCGTGAAAGCTGAAGTCAGCTTGTAGCGGTCGCTAAAAACATGAATACAAAGAATTTGCTGCCTTCCTTTATCATTATATTTTCTTGTTGTTCGACGAGCCCCACCCCAACGGCAGGCGCGAGGGGTAAGTGGTTCATTACGGGGCCGGAATTGCGCTGCTTAATTGCGCCGCGCAAACTAAGCATTGTTCGAAGAGGGCGCGGTTCGAGATGGAAGCGACACCGTCAGCACCTAGACGCGCCATCGGTGGCCGTGAGAAAACGCACAACTGCCCACGCTATATTCATGCCCGCTGTGGCAATCGCGGTAGCGTTGTTTCGTTGTGATTTATGTCATATTCAACACAAGCGATGCGCTGTTTTTCGTGATTTATGTTTTGTTCTTATTATGCGGCGTATCTTCGGAGTGACGTGCTTTTAATGATAAGCAGAAAGGAGGCTCTGTATCAATCTACGAAGTATTGGGGAAAGTGTCGAGCGTGCGATCTAAAAATATGCTAACGATCGCGTTGCAAGGTGCCTAATTTGCGCCTCGCTTGACGTCGTCTGTTCTTTGCAGGTGCGCACGGACATCATGCCAAACCAAGCCTTACTACAGCATCCGAGTAAAGTCGGCGGCATCATGCGCAACAAGCAACACGAATCCTCTGCGGCCAGAAAGGTAATGAGCGAGCCAGCAGCGAACGGGCCATTCGTGCTCCCCAAGTTCACCGCATGGACGGCGCCGGAAGTACTGTGCGGACAGCCGCCCACGTGCAAGAGCGACGTTTACGCGCTGGGCGTAACCATGTGGGAAGCGCTGTCGCGGGAGTCGCCATATGCCGAAGACGGGTGTAGTGACCCTATGTCTTTGTCGCCAAAGCTGGTTGACGGCATCGTTGCGCACGGGCAGCGCCCAACCATTCCGTCAAGCGTGCCGTCTGAGCTACGGGAGATTATCGTCAAGTGTTGGCGCCAAGTGAGTCCCTCAGCTCCCTAATCCACGCGATACAGACAACACAAAAATATCATGTGCAATTGACCAGTAAATTTATATAAACATGATTATTTTACAAGACAATCCATACAAAGCAATGTTCAGATATCAGCCAGGACCTTGGAATGATGAGGTGGCTTGATAGTCCCGCATACCCGTCGAGTGCCGGATGTCATGCACATGGGGTTGTAAGTGATTATTTCGCTGGCTGTGTTTAAGGGAAAAAGCATGCACGTGGAGGTCGGCACGTAATGTCGGCTTTATGTTGGCGACAAGATTTCAAGTGGTCACACGAGCTCACTGTGTGTTGTCTATGTCGATTGGACCGCCTCGGTGTCGGCGTTTGTGGCAAGTCTATCGCTTGCATTACTCATTAAAGTCGGAAACGGACGAATATCCAACCCATCATGTTCGGCCAGCAGTGCAATCTAATGATATTTCCTGCTGCGTCAGGACCCTCTCGAGCGGCCGGATCTCGACGAGGTCGCTGCCGACCTCAGTAGCGTCCAGGCCTCGAAACCGATGAAGCCGTTGGGGGCAGCGGAGGAGCTGAAGCAGAGCCGACATCTTCTTCATCAGATGCTTCCGCCGCACATTGCAGAAGCACTGCAAGAAGGCCGCAAGGTGGACCTACCCCCCTTATAAATACCCAAACTCTGCGAATTACACATGTCCATTTGTGGTCAGCCAATTTGGGCGAGGGAATTTTTTCTCAATTCGCGCCAACATTCTATATACCTGCCAGGGTTTGCGCTCCTATTGCATTCTCTTCTTAATTAGCGGTGAAAACACTGCGACGCTTTACATTGTTGGTCGCGTCAACTACATGTAATGAATTGAAAATTCAAATAATGCATGTAATGAATTGCTACAAGAATGATATTCGTATTTTACTGGTTTAATCGTTTGTGAAACCACTTCATGTCACGCAGCGCAGACAACCCTTACACTCGAGTTCTGAAATAGATTGTGAGTCATGAGCTGAAATGCGTCCTGAACCTTACCTCTGTGAATACTGTTTTTGCAAACGATTCTGTGATGCAATTCAGTAAATAGCATTGATCTTTAACATATTGTTATGATTATTAATATTAGAGTAGCTGAGTGGCTGCTAAGCTGTACCATCGGCTGAGCGGGTAGCGCGCCCCCACAATTTCACGAACGAAATCAAAGCGCGCCCATTGTTTGCGTATTATGGCTGCTGCACTTACACAATCCTTGTGAAACGTGGCAGGTGGAGCCAGAGTTCTTCAACGAGGTTACCATATTCTTCAGCGACATCATTGGCTACACCGACATTTCGTCCACAATGGAGCCGACCAAAGTAATGGCGATGCTGGACCGCATGTACCAAGAGTTTGACTCCCTCACGCGCACGTTCGGCCTGTTTAAAGTGGAGACAATTGGCGACGCGTAGTAAGTTCCGATTTGCCTGCCCTCAAGAAACAGGTCAATACGACCTGAATTGGTATATGCATTTATTTTGATTGGAGTGATTGATTATTATATACGACTTATTCAAAATTAATCAGTGTTAATGTGATACACATGTTACTTTACATAATATCGGTCAGTATGCGGGCACTCAAACACACGTTGAGTCGACAGGGTGCACAAGGCAGTTTCAACATCATTCGGCGGGTAAATTGCGTGGTGTTGAAATTAAGGGATACAGAGGACTGATGATGCCGAAAAATATACGTTTGAAATAATCTATACACTTGTACATATGTGTTTGTCTTATCACAATAATTACAAATATGACCCAAGTTTTGCTTAAAAAGTAATTTATGCCTCATTCTGCAGAAGAAGAACACTACGTTTTGCAAATATTTGCTTTTAGTAATCATTTTGCCGTGAACTTACGGTTTTTGTATTATATGTGCGATTTACATTTGCAATCGCACGGCGTTCCTTGTTGCGTTGGCACGAGTTACAATACCGTTTCGTGAAGTGTGTTTTATGGAATGATATTTCTATTCATGTGTGCTTAACTTCATTTGTTGTCGTCGATATCGATATCGATAGCGTGTAAAACTTGGAGAAATGGGGGGTTGAAATGCGTCGCCCATCTGAGGGCTATGTAAATTCTAGCTTAAGTGTTGACAACGTCACAAACATGCCTTCTGCGTTGTTCAGAAAATCACATTTTTAAAAATATTGGTTCTTCATTCTGTAATAAGGCGTTTTTTTGCTCTTTTCCCTGTCGGGAACTGCAAGCGGTTCCGGTTATTCCCGCCGCCTTTCAAAGTGTGCGAATAAAAAAATATGTGAATCTCTAAAACATTATTTTATTCATTTGTTATCATTCTGCAATGTTGTAATATTTCGCTTTTTATAATTCATCGCACTGAAATTGCTGTTGCAACGAGCTTCCATTTCATAAATATTCTTTGCATGTTGAAGTATTTTCAGAGCCTTTTTTTTTAAACGTCTAAGCTAAAAGTTCGCGAGATGGGCTACGCCGTTCTTGGTTTTTTTGCGGCAGTGATTAGTATTGTATCGAACGGTTGATATCCCAGTCTACTGCAGCACGATCATTCGTAGTCGCTGTTGCCCTCCCAGGATCAATGATTCATGGGGACTTCATTAGGGAATTGCATTTTATTAATTAGCAGTAAATCACAGACACATTTAACATAATTTTTACAAAAGCGGCCAGAAGCTACGCAAAATGATATGTGAAATGAATAAAACGCAATGAGAGCTAAGCATGCAGTGCAGGGAAACAAGCGACATCATCAGCACAGCCATATATGTTTCATTCATTAGCAGGCATCCTGTTTTGAATATGCACTGTCATTGATTTTAATTTCAAGAAAGTCACGCAAGCGTCATAATATTTTTGGCATGCAGTTTGTTTGTTGTACCGTGGCTCATGTCCTTTTCTCTTTCTCTCTCTCTCTCCCTTCAGCATGTGTGTTGGAGGGTTGCCAGAGGCGCAGGGCGACCATGCGGTGCGCGTGGCGCGCTTTGCGTTGGAGGCCGTCCGCGCCGCCAACTCTGTGCCCGTCGACCTTGACAACCCGGACGCGGGGTTTGTGCATATCCGTGCCGGCTTCCATTCCGGTCCGGTGGTCGCCAGCGTGGTGGGCGACCTCAACCCGCGCTACTGCCTTTTTGGCGACACCGTCAACACCGCCGCTCGCATGGGTAGCCCCCCACTCATTCGGAATCCGACTGACAGGCAAAAAATTGCACACTTACTGTACGTGAATGTGCCCTCTGCGCGATTTCGACAATCAACTGAACCAAGCGATGTACAACTATGAATCATGTACACAGAGAGCAACTCTAGACGGAATAAGATAAATCTGAGTATCAGCTCCCGTCGAGCTGTGGAGGCGCAAGCACCACGCGGTTTCCATTTTGCCCAGCGCGGGATTATTGACGTCAAAGGGAAAGGCCCGATGGAGGTGCGACCGTGTGTGCACGTACCCAGGTCCCCGTTTGTCCCATGCTTCTCTTATGTAGGGTATTGGGTATTGTCGGGCATTTCCATGTTTCTTTATCCCAAGCTAAACCATAAAGTCTAAAGTATGCAAAGCCCTTATCGCTGTGATCTTTTGTTCTCAGTGCTTCTTCCTACTCGGCGAGGCTCCGGAGGCAAGAATACGTGCACGCAGTGCCAAAAGCTTCACCTTTGACCAGGCCGTCTCCAAGTGCAAGCAACGCAGCTCCTCTTGCTCCGATCTCCTTGTGAAATGTGAGGTGGACGAGTCCGACGATGAAGACTTGCTGTCCTAGTAAATACTGATATCGGGTGTCAATTATGCTTTTTGCTGCGTGTACTACGTCACACGGGCGCGACACTAAACGTTCATATGAGCTCCGGAACAAACTAGCAGTCGCACCGCCAGGTTGACCAGTTTTAATAACAATGCTGTTCGCAGTTTTCGGTGCGCCAAGGGACAAAAAGTCTTCAATGTCACCACCGACATAGCTACTACAATTAAGGGTCCCATGATTCCTACATGTTATAAATGTAATGGTTAATCGAATATGTAATTCATGAAGTACCATTAATACTACATCTGTTTTATATGAGAACATTTGTGCGCGTGTGTGTGTGTGTGTGTGTGTGCGTGCGTGTGCATTTGTGTGTGTGTGTGTGTGTGTGTGTGTGTGTGTGTGTGTGTGTGTGTGTGTGTGTGTGTGTAGGTGTGTGTGTGTGTGTGTGTGTGTGTGTGTGTTTTGTATGTTTGGGTGTATGTGGGCGTGTGAGTATATTTGAGTGTAGGTATGCTCCCGTGTGTGTTTTTATGTCAGTGTGCCGCTATGTGTCCGTGTGTGTTCTTGTGGGTGGGTGTATACACTCTTCCCATCATAAAGTCCATTACTAGTGAAATAGGGCCTTTCGCGTAGGGCGGGTGTTTACTATGTAGGGTTTCTAGGGTTTAACTATACTTTAGCTCGTTGAAAAGGCGGGCCGAAACTTGTGTTCACGGTGAAGCTAAGGGGGAAGCGGGGCACAAATGGGGCCCGTCACGGCTACGATATGACGTGTTAGGGTTTGCGGCCCAACCCCGATTTCGGGGTATACCCTGAATCGGGCGCCCTGGAATTCGGATTTTCCACACTTTGGCTCGTGAAAAATCCCGAAATGGGCGACATAACATGCGGTTTTTATGATGCCAGCATGCTGTCCGCAAACATGGGAGCACGTGGGTGTGATGGCACGTGCCGTTAGGATGCTTGACGTGGGTGGGATCGGGGCCCGAAAACCAAAGCTTGGGAGGCTTGAAAAAGCCTAACTTCGCCGTACGGTGTCCGATTCGAGCAAAATAAGTAGCAAGTGGAAGCCCTTCCCCCAAGTCAATATAAGTTTTCAACTAAATTTACGCATGCCGGGCAGTTTTCGCGTCAAATCCACTGTCCGATGTCATCCATGCCTTCGTACAGCCAACTAAAGCTTCGAGGGTTTCAAAATCTACCACATTCGCGCGGGGCTAGCAACCCCTAGACATGTGGTACCCGCATAACCGCTCCACCAATACGCTCAACAATCAGCGCTCTATATTTCTTCTATTCACGGCGTTGCCCATTTCATGCCCCATGATGGCATGGTGCCGTGCCCTTTGCCGCCGGCCAGATAAAGGCCCGTGCTAGAATTTTCACGCCATTTTCACGCCCGGCGATGCGCAAGTTTTTAAGGCCAACGATCCGCGCGCCATGGTGCTTACGCTCCAAGTCAACCGCCGCTCAAACCCAATAGACCTCTAGCCCGTGCTCCTTGGTTGTAATTCCGGGCACGTGGCAAGAAAAACTAGTGCACACGACATGCCATGCTCGGTGTCGCCGCTTTGTAGACGGCCGGGCGCAACACAGTCGGCGGATACTAGTGCCATTGTGCAAACATGTTGAGAACCCAGTGTCGAGTTGTCTCCCGGCTTGTCGCGACACTACGTGTACCGAGCCACGCATAGAGGCGTGCAAAACCTGCACATGCACGAATTTCGGCCCGCAGAATATGGGCCGAAAATCCAACGTGGGTGCCCATAATAATTCGGGCGTGCCGATAAAGGTGCTCACGTCAGTGAACAACGCGCCGTGGTGTGCTATTCGAAAATCAGTATTCTACCCCCCAACTGAGTTGCATGGCCATCGCGGCAGTGCGTGGCGGGTAGTTAAATGCGTGCCGCTAGTAACGGACTTTATGGGAAGAGTGTAGACGTCGAGTCGGTGGCGGTGCATGTGGGCGGTGGGCGAGTCATCGCGTCGGTAGCGGCGTCGAGTGCGCCCTATGCCGGGGCTTGTATGCCAGCCCACGAGAAAGTTGGATTTTCCGCGGAAACCTTACACCTTCCTAGTACTTTCCCCGGTATATATTATCGGCTGTAAAAAAAGAACTTTCATAGCATTCCATTTGGAGCACGCGCCGTCGCGTGCCGTGCATTTGCACCCCATAATTCTACCCCCCCCCCCCCCCCCCACTTGAAGTTGATGGCCATTACGGCCGTGCATGGCGGGTAATTAATATGTCGTCTCGGTAGTAGTAACCGACTTTATGGGATGAGTGTATTGAGCCCGATGCGACCCAGGACAATCACGCAAGGCTTTATGTACGGTGACGCGGGGACGACTGCAATTGACCGTTTCATTGATTTCTTGTTTGATGACCCTCTGCTTATTTATTATGGGTGATACCGTCGATACTGGAACCCGCAGGTAAGTGACACCGTTTACATATTTATTTTCGGTATTAAAAATAAAATGTATTTTGTTGTCGTCTATCAGGGTTGAATTTTTTTCTTTTTTGGAAACCACAAGCAAACATCCTTGTGTCAAATCTTTCACGTTGGATGTTGGCAAAGTTCAGCAAGGAACCGTGCCTAAATCCTTATGTGCGAAACTCGAATACAAGAGGCACTACAGAAACGTGGACATGGGAAAAGGTGTTTAGGGTTTCCGTCTCATCTCGCGGATGGTGGCAAAGTTCATCGAAGAACCGGCCTTAAACTGTGTACATTCGTAAGAGACAAGCAAGAAAGGACACCCTAACTACCCGGCACTTACCTGTAGCCCTAACCCCTCACGCTACACCCAAGTCACTAGATCAACATATATTTAGGGTTTCGGTCCGCGTTGATGTGCTATCATTAATATACTATAATAGTTATTACGTGCACCAGGTACGGGTACTTCATGGTTTTCGGGCTGCGATCCATACACAATATACCCGTAGTACTATCTGTGTACGTATTCCTTTTTTTGTTTTTGCGCCCCCGGGATATGGGACTAGCAGGTAAGCCCGCACCTGCGCCCTCTACAAGCGGCGTTTTGGAACCACGAATGAGAGTAGGAGTTCAAAACGAACCTCAAACTCATCGTCGATCATGCTCCCGGCTAGGCGACGCTCGTAAGAGTGCACACCGTATCATTGCACGAGAGCCAAACCGTATTATGCTAACCCCACATCGAGGCCATTGTTGGAATTTCACCATAGCAACTAAAAACCTTTCAATGACATGCAAACAAGAATGAATGTATTCCCGGCACTGACCAAGAAAGACTTGCCCTACCCGTCCGGGCGTCGGCCCATTCAACATGGGAGTGATGGCATGTGCCGTGAAGATGCTTGACGGGGATGGGATTGGGGCCGAAAAACCACAGCTTGATGGGAGGCTTAAGAAAGCCTAGCTTTACCGTACGGTGTCAGATTAAAGCAAACTAAGTTGCAAATGGAAGCCCTCCCCTAACATACATTTCCGACTGCCGGCCGATTTTCGCGTCAAATCCGCCGTCCGATGTCATCCAGGCCCTCGTACAACCAACTAAAGTTTTCAGGCTTTCAAAACATGTCGCATTCGCGCGGGGCTAGCAACCCATGGACATGTGATTCCCGCACACCCGCTACGCCAATACGCTCAAGAATCAGCGCTCTAATTTTCTTCAATCATGGCGTTACCCATTTCATGCCCCATGATGGCATGGTACAGTGCCATTTGCCGCACGCCAGGTGAAGGCCCGTGCTAGTGTACTTTGAAAGCTCCCCGCCATTCTTCACGCCCGGCGATGCGCAAACTTCAAAGGCCAGCGATCCGCGTGCCAGGGTGCTTACACTCCAAGTCAACCGCCTCTCAAGCCCAAAATATCCCTAGCCCGTGCTCCTTGGTTGTATTTCTAGGCCCGTGGCAGAAGAACTGAGTGCACATGACATGCCATTCTCGGTGCCGCAGCTTTGTAGACGGCCGGGCGCAACAGACTCGGCGGATAATAGTGCAATAGTGCAAACCTGCTGATAACCCATTGTCGAGTAGTCTCCCGGCTAGTCGCGACACTACGTGTACCAAGCCAAGCACAGAGGCGTGCAAAATCTGCACATGCACGAATTTGGGCCCGCAGAATATGGGCCGCAAATCCTACGTGTGTGCCCACGGTAATTGGGGCGTGCCGATAAACGACGTCCACGTCAGTGAACAACGCTCCGTAGTGTGTTGTTCGAAAATCAGTACTCTACCCCCCCCCCCCCCCCCCCCCCCCCCCAAATTGACTTGCATAGCCATCGCGGCAGTGTGTGGCGGGTAATTAAATACGTGCCGCTAGTAACGGACTTTATGGGAAGGATGGGGGCTGGGCTGGTGGTTCACACTAAGATATTTTTGTGAAGCCCCATACGCAACGGTTAGCATATGTCAATACTTAGCGCTCCCGCCTTTCTCGGCAAGGCAAGCGTTAAGCCTGCGCTTAATCGATGTGCACAATGCTCGCATGGCCGACTGTGGCAACTTTTTTCACACTTCGAAAACCGCGTCCTCGAAGTTTTTAGCAGTCATATCGGTCCTCGCTTGCAATTAATTTGCCACAATACTCCACACGTTTTCTACCCACGACAGATCCGAGTTGGTCGGCGGCCAATCAATCATTGTGAAATTCGACTGGCAATGCAGCCACGCTTGGGTAGTTCTAGCGGTGTGAGCGGGTGCGTTATCTTGTTGGGATACCCAAGGTTGGTCTCGCAACGGCATGGGTATACATTCCATCATTTACTTGCATGCCGGAATGAGCTTCTCTTCCAAAAACTTCACATAAACCTTGGCCTTCAAACTTTGCTCTCGATTTTGAATCCCGTGGTGCCCGTTGTGCAAACAAGTTGGTCTTGTCCCATTCAGCTACTAAGGCGTAGACATGCACTTCTTTACCGCTTCGAAATGCAGGCACGGTAGGAGGGTCATAGCTTGACACCCACAGGTTGTCACCCACCCCTTTGGGGCATAGCCAGAAAATCTTGCCGAGTCCGAAACAACCACGATTGCCCAACTCTTGTCGACCCACTACTTGCAAAAATGGACGCGCTTGCGTTTGGCTGCTGCGGTAAGTTTGGGCTTCTTTTTCGGGCGAAGGCGCCGCGCTGAATTCGCTTTAACAAACTTGCGCACGGTCTCCCTACCCAAGGACAGCCCTATGCCAACTTTTTAAGTCGCTAAAGATGGCGGTGCATGTCCTCCCGTCGCAAATGTACGCCTTGAGAGCCTCTCGCACCGGTGGACTTGCCAACCCCACGCAGGCCTCCCCGAGCGGGCTTTGTCCAAAACGTCCCCCGTGCCCTTGTAAATGCGCACTATCTTTCGAACCACCGACGCGCTTGTACCATGCTGCCGGGCTACTTTGATAAAGTTGATCACGTGTTTGAAGTCCCACACAAGTTGCAGTCGCCACGCATGAGTGGTTGGTGTAGGCCCCATACTGGTTTTTGAGCCGCGACGCGCTTGTTGTCAAGCGTGGTGTGCGCGTAATTGGGCGACATCCCATCACATCCAACCGAACTTCTCTAGTCCAACGTGAGCGACAATACCATCGCCGCTCTGTCCCCGGCCAATACTAGCCAATTCGAGGCGGTTTAGAAACCGCCCACACTCTTCCCATAAAGTCCGTTACCTGTGAAATAGAGCTTTTCACGTAGGGCGGGTGTTTATAATGTAGGGTTATAGGGTTTAATTGTACTTTAGCTCGTTGAAAAGGCCGACCAAAACTTGTGTTAATGGTGATGTAAAGGGAGAAGCGGGGCACAAATTGGGCCCGTCACGGCTACGATTTGACGTTTTGTAGGATTTGCGGCCCAACTCCAATTTCGGGGCACACATTGATTCGGACGACCCGGAATTTGGACTTCCACACTTTGGCTGGCGAATACTCCCGAAATCGGCAAAACGTGCGGTTTTTGTGATCCCAGCATTTTGTCCGCAAACATGGGAGCACACGGGCGTGATGGCATGTGCCGTAAAATTATTGACGGGGGTGGGACTGGGGCCGAAAAACCTTAGCTTGGGAGGCCTAAAAATGCCTAACTTTTCCGTACGATGTTAGATTAACGCAAACTAAGTTGCAAATGGCAACCCTCCCCTATATATAAGTACCACCTTCCGGCCGGTTTTCACGCTAAGTCCGCCGTCCGATGTCATCCAGGCCCTCGTACAACCAACTAAAGTTTGCAGGCTTTCAAACTTCCCACAAACTGGCCGCATTCGCGCGGGGCTAGCAACCCATGTACATGTGGTACCCGCACACCCGCTACGCCAATACGCTCAAGAATCAGTCTAATTTTCTTCAATCACGGCGTTGCCCATTTCATGCCCCATGATGGCATGGTGCAGTGCCATTTGCCGCACGCCAAATAAAGGCCCGTGCTAGTGTACTTTGAAAGCTCCCCGCCATTCTTCACGCCCGGCGATGCGCAAGCTTCAAAAGCCAGCGATCCGCGCGCTATGGTGCTTACACTCCAAATCAACCGCCCCTCAAGCCCAAAATATCCCTAGCCCGTGCTCCTTGGTTGTATTTCCAGGCCCGTGGCAGGAAATCTTAGTGCACACGACATGCCGTTCTCGGTGCCGCCGCTTTGTAGACGGCCGGGCGCAACAGACTCGGCGGATAATAGTGCAATAGTGCAAACATGCTGATAACCCATTGTCGAGTAGTCTCCCGGCTAGTCGCGACGCTACGTGTACCGAGCCAAGCATAGAGGCGTGCAAAATCTGCACATGCACGAATTTGGGCCCGCAGAGTATGGGCCGCAAATCCTACGTGTGTGCCCACGGTAATTGGGGCGTGCCGATAAAGGCGTCCACGTCAGTGAACACATCGCCTGGTGTGAACAACGCGCCGTGGTGTGTTGTTCGAACATCAGTATTTTACCCCCCAATCAACTTGCATGGCCATCGCGGCAGTGAATAGCGGGTAATTAAATGCGTGCCGCTAGTAACGGACTTTATGGGAAGAGTGTGCTCGCATCGGCGCTTCGGTCTACCCCGTCATTGATCCTTGTCGATCTTGATCGGTCTTGTGTGTCTTATTGGGAGAAGGGGCCGGCCTCCCGTGCGATCTTTGAGCTTTGTTAATGTTCTTGTTTTGTCGGGCTTATCCGGCTTGTCGTTGGGTTTGTCCGGTCGGTACGGCCGTGGGTTGGCCGCTTTGAATTGTGCGGTTGCTTGCGTTTTGGCGGGTTTAGGGTTTGGAGGAGACCTTATCAAAGCATTCGGTGTAGGCGAGTCGTTCGGCGACTCGCTCTCCGCCCGTGAAGTTCTTCTTGGTCTTGTATCGTATGATGTAGGCGAGTCTTGCTTCCCACGTTGAGGCCACTACTTGATGTGTCCGTATCGCAGCGTCGATGAGGGTGTAGGTGTAGGCCTTATCGTCCGGGGTAGATAGAAGTGGCCGAGCGAATCTCTTCCATATACCAATTTCGAGTGCCGCTTTAGCGGCGGATGTAAAATACCATAGCTGAGCATGTGCCGATATTCGCCGCGAGAAGCGATTCGAACAATGTCGGTAAAAATATGAACCTTGTTGTGTTAAGGGTTCCACATGTACGGGGTTGTAGTGCCAGTGGGGGGGGGCATGCACTCCGCGAGCGTTCGTGAACCGTAGTACGTCCTCTCTCTCCTTGGGTTCAATGTACTCCAGTGGGTTGTCGAGCGTCGTGTTCGTGTCTTCCATTCGCAGCTTTGTCGAATTCGGCTGTTGGGCTGGTTGAATTAGTGTTGTCTAACTCTATGAATGTAGTTTCGACTTGTGCGGCTAACACGATTTATGCATGAGTTACCCGAGGTAGGGTTGCCTGTTGTACCGCGTAAACCCCCTCGCTCGGGTTGGAAAAAAGATTGGGCGGGGCGCGACGATTTATTCCTCGGAGGCCATCTCGGTGAGTGCATGGTGCCAAACCTTGCCCGTCCGTCTAGGAACGATTACAATGGCTGTTGCGCCGCTTTGTCGTAGTTTTTAAACGAGGTTGGGTAATAGGGGCCACAGGGGGTTGCACCACTTGCTTTCCTTGCGCGAGTCTGAGTCCGATAGGCGTTGGACGTCCACGGCTTCGCAAGTCGGGTTCTTCCATCCGGCGTTGCATAGGGGGAGAAGTGTGTTGAGAAGGTGCGGACGCGAAGCGATCGATAGAGAGTTGTCCGAACCTCGCGTCGAGTTCCGCAAAAAATAACCGTGTCGAGCTTCCATTCGTCCATGTCGAGATGTCGGCTGAGCTTGTCGGCCTAGATGTTGGATGGGGAAGGGATGTAGCGCGCTCGTAGGTTGATGTTGATTGCGTCAAATAGGCACAAGAGACGTCGTAGTTCGTCCATCATGATTGGTGAGCGGGAGGTTCCGCATGTCAGAAAATGACATACTGCAGCGTCCGCCGGCGGCGTAGCGGCGGCGGCCCCGGAGGGGTGCGCTCGCAGTCCCGTCGGCACCTACATCTACGTCCACGCGGTGGGAGCTGGTAACCATGAAGCCGTGTCATGCTTGACACGGTAGGGGGCTAAAAGAGGTACCGGCAGCTGCTATCCCCGGGATAAACTGTCGGGAAGCCATGTACGGAGGGTTTTAGAAAATCGTAATAACCGTTCGCCATCACTGAAATTCCCGCTCGGACTGTCCTTTATGTTTTTTCGCGACTTAATACTCACCGATACTCCTTCGACAAGGGGGCAGGGGCGGGGTCTCCGATTTGTTTTTTGCGAAAGGGGGTAATGACGAATCAATTATGGGACGCGGGTGTTGGAGCTGGCGGCGGATAGCCGGGAACCAACGCCATGGCTAGGCGCCCGGTAGTAGTCGTCCATCTATATGCGTTTCGAGTTTCCCACATGGGGGCGAGGCTAGAAGCTATGCGTGACGGCGGAGGGTCGCAGCCGGAGGAGCGACAATGTCTAGCGGCGGAGGTCCATAGGATAGTCCGCCACCGAAAAACACGGTACGGAGGGTTTTTGGAAGAATAATTTCCGAACCCGATATCGTTTGAAGAGTGGCGACTTGATCAACGGGTTGGACTAACCTCTCGCCTAGACGGTACCCAGTTCTTGACAGACTGCCTAAGGCAAGGTGCCTAGGTTTTCACCTCAGCACCCTCCTTATACAAGCGGCCCCTTGATAGCGTAAACCACTGGGGGAGTGGGGGAGGGTGTGGATGGGTTTCGCACGATAAGGTAGGTGTTGAAAACAAACGGAAAAGGACATGGGACATGAGAAAATCTGGCGCGGAGTCGTGAGCACCGGCCAAATATCGCTTGCGGCTATGGACTTCTTCTCTCCTAAACCCCCGGAGGGGTAGGGAAGTCCAGGCTAGGAGGCGAGCTGCGACGGGAGGAGAAGCGATGCCTCGGGCGGGAGAGCGCGTGGATCGGGACGGGACCGTCGACGACATGTGCGAGGGGTTTTTCTCATGCCGTTCCCCCCCAGCTCCAGCACGACCGGAGTCGCACATGAGCATAGGTTAGGTAGGCCCGTAGCGACGAGCGCCAACTCAGCCACTTAGCTGTTTAGCGCCCACGCAACAGCTGGAGGATGCTGCGCATCGTGGAGACTAGTGACAAATTGTTTTTCAGAACTAATGTACAATTGCTGTTTACTAGCATGAATTTGATGGTATTGTTACCGCCATTGGAGAGGTTGGGATTAGTGGATTTATGGCGTATATCCTACGATCAAGGTAGTATAGAAGGCATGATAAAAGGGGCGCCCGAAGATAGCATCCGTTAACTCGGTGATCGTTGCAAACAATTTAAAATTTTCAACTTGTATGACATATTGCTAGGTTGTCTTCGTGCACGAGGACGTTGCGGCCGGCCAACTGCGGCAAGAAATTCTCGACGGCGTGACAGACGGCCTTCATATCTTTCCAAGTAATGTGATGTGTTTCGTTTTCGGCGCTCCAAAATCCTCAAGCCTCAAGGTGCTTGTTCAAAACCGCTCCCCATCCGTAGTCCGAGCTGTCCGTGTGTAAGCACGCGCTCTTAAGTGGCTTGTGGATGGGTTTGTATTGAACCATGCAAACACAGTTAGTGTGGAAGATAACGTACGCAAACGTAGTTACAGTCACAGTCCCGCAAACGGAACCGTTAAGGCGACAACCAGCCTACAGGCGTGGTGTCGGGACAACAGAAGTGTGAGAGCTGTAGCCTAGCGACAGCTTTGTACCGAGTCAAACAGTTTATCGGTATGTCCGATCTAGACATGTACTAATCATATCTAGAGTAGCTTACAGTAGCTATATGCAACTAATACGTATGCGGTATTACTTACAACACTCCCCTTGAAGGTAGCTACGGGATGAAGCGTTGCATTGGGTCTTGTCCTCCAAGGATCGCACTTCGGTGTCGTGCTAGTGCAGGTCCTGGGAGGGGTTTGGTGAGCATGTCAGCCACCATCTCGTCAGTGGGGAGGTACCTCAACTTGATGGTCCCTTGCTCCACGTGGTCTTTGAGAAAGTGCCACTTCAGGCCGATGTGTTTAGTCTTCTCGCTGACCAAGGCATTCTGGGAGTATGCAATGGCGCTTTGGTTGTCCTCCGAGATGGTGGTGGTTTCGGTGATGGGGGAGTCGAAGATTTCCCCCAGGAGTTGTCGGAGGTGGAGTCCCTCCTTGGTGGCGTCAGCCGCAGAGTAGTACTCGGCTTCACACGTGGATTGAGCCACACAAGTCTGTTGTTTGGACTTATAACTGATTGGCCTGCGTCCGAGGGTGAAGAGGTAGCCGGAGCGAGACAGGTTGAGGAGGGGGTGGGATGCCTTCGCGCAAGCGGCTGTGTTGCGTGGTGCAGCTGTGGCTTTGTGAAGGAGACAAGAGTCGCACGAAACTTTGGTTACAACACTAGTTAACACAGGGCTAGTCGGGACACCGTGAGTATGTTGGGCCTGAAGGCTTTGCATGTTGAGGTGGCCATATCGACGGTGCCACAGGACGGGATCACACTGGGCACTAAGGGCAACCTGAGGTGAGGGGTCAAGTGCCGGCGGTGCGGATGGGCTGGAAGGGAGGACCGGCTGGTGGGGAAGGAGGTAGAGACCGTTTCCGGACGGTTCTAGCACACCCATGCCTGTGGGTACCAAAAGCAAACCAGTGTCAGAGTTGAAGGGGAATATGAATTCAAAACCGCTGTGAGTTTGCATCCAGCTCACACTAAGGAGTCGGCCGATACGCTGTGCTGAACGAGATGATAGGTCAGGGGTGTAGAGTGCATACACAGTGCGGTGAATGAGCTGGCCAGAGGCAAGTCTGGCAGAAATTCGCATTGAGCCACTGCCCTTAACGTCAACGCCGACACCGCCCACGCGAGAGGGAGCGGAGGGGGGCGTGAATTTCACGAAGTCATCCCGGAACGCAGTGAGGTTAATCGAGCAGGCGGAATCAACGACCCAAAACTTTGACAGATTACGACCCGGGGCGAGGGAAGAGGAGAATGCCACAGAGCTGAATGGGACACTCACCTCGTCGTCAGCGTAGTCATCAGCGCAGTCCGCGAGGGTGGGTAGGCAGTCGGTGTCATCGGCGGGGGCGTCGTCGGCAGGGACGTCGCTCAGCAGCGCAGCGTGAGCAGAGGGGGTGCCGTCGGCGGCGCCGTACTTCTGGACTGTCAGCCTACGCTTGGCGAGATTCCACTTAAGGATAGCGTCATCCGTGGCAGTGCACGCGGGCATGAGATGGTGGAGGCTGCCACAAACGCCACACTTGTTGGGTCGATGGCCGCGAGGGTTACGGTGTGGTGGGCCTCGACCGCTGTGCGAGCCGCGGCCCGCAGCGACGAACGCGGAGATGGGAGGAGGTGATATGGCCGGAGCGGTTGCGTCCGGAGCAGGGTCGTCTTCCATGTTGTGCGCAAGGTGGAGAATGCTGGCCATAACTTCATCAGCCGACATGATGTAGTCCGTGTCAAAGGCGTTGATGACGCATTGCTTCGCCTGACCGTGTGGGCCGCTGCTGGAAATACCGCGCATCATGAGGAGACCGAGGTGGTGGGGGTGGATGGCAACGGAGCCATCAACCAGCTGGCATGTGTCGTTGTACTCGTCAAAGGTCTGGCGCATGTAGTGGACATAGTCAATGAGTGACTGACCAGGGCGCTGTCTGACCGTCAGGTTGTCTAAGAGGGACAAGGAGCGAGCAAAAGACCGACAGTCGAGGCGTTCACAAAGGATGTCCCACGCGGCAGCGGCGCAGTCAGGGCGTGCTGGAGAAACGCATTTCATGGCTTGGTCAGCGCGCTTATTCGCGCTGGCTGCATGGAGAAGCAGTGTGTAGGCGTAGTGTTGCGCTTGTTCGTCGAGCCAGACGCCGGAGTCACGGATGGCCAGCTGAGGAATGAGGTATGCGGCCTTGATGGAGAGGAAATTAAGGAAGGTCCTCTTCCATTGCTTGAAGTCCGTGGTCGGGCACATGACGGAGACCGACATCTTCATGGACCGGTTGAGGGCGTCCTTGTCGAAGCCGGGGGCTTCGTGTGTCGCCCGGTTGATGACCACCGGGTCAATAGTGGGGCGACGACGGCCCCGGGGGGTGGGGTCGCCATGTTGGAGTGGGGGAGAGTGCCGGCCATGAAAGGGAGGAGGTGGTCCACCGGGAAAGGGAGAGCGGCCGGCCATGGGACGCGGAGGGCCGTACGAGTGCGGGTGGTCACGGTGGTCACGGTAGGGGGGGATGAGATGAGAGGGCGCCTCCGGGATATGGGGGCCGGGGTGGTGAAGGGCATATCCGGCGTGGGTGAAGGGGGGAGGTGGTGGGAGGTGATCAACCCGGATGGCGTGACGCGAGGGGTCGTAGTGCGCATCGGCACGCGCGGGCTCGCGAGGCGCATCGTGGCGGCGCTGTGCGACTGTGGGGTCGCCTACAGGGGCTGCAGCAGCAAAGAGTGTTTCTGCGTCCGGGGTTACGAAACCAGGCTGGGGATGTTCAAGCAGGTGGAGGGTGTGGCCGTCGTGGCTGTCCCGGACGGGTTCGAGTGGGGCATCGTGGCGGCGTTGAGCTACAGGGGGGTGCGGATTAGTACCCGCAGCAGCAACAGTACCCTCGACCGACTGCAAGTCGAGACGAGCTGTTATGTTCGCCACTTGCGCAACGAGCAGCGCGAGAGTATCTGGGGGGTGATCGAGGGTGCTCTGGTGAGAGCCTGACTCAGGGGAACCAACAGGTGAAACATGCGGGTTTTTCTGCGCCATTTCGACAGAGGGCAAAAAAGAAAGAGCTGGATGAAAAACACGCAGCGGTAAAAACCGCTAGCCGGACTCGTGCCTAACAGCGGTATGCAAAGAGACGGCATGATGCCCGCCGACCCCTCGGCCTGTAGCCCCGGGGTGTCTCAGAGCACCTTTTTCTGTATCCTCCACCCAGTGTGGGGCACAAGTCGAGGCCAAGGCCAGGACAGGTGGAGCGCTGCGTTGGTGGGTGATTCGCTAGGCGAGGATAAAAAATAAAAATAAAAGGTAAGCTACGGCTGGCGTGCGACCTGTGGATGCGTATTCACCCGACAGTGCACCCCCCCGTTCTCCAGCTTGGACCTGTGTGCACCTTGTCCACACACGACGAGTGCGTCGGTGTGGGTGGCTGGCTATCTCCGTCGGGTGGCTGACTTAAGAGGGGTGGTGGCGGGTTTAAAAACGCAGTTTATACTGGCGATACCGCCGACTACAGGCTGAAAGTACTAGGAGTCTAAGGAAACTTGCCTTCTGCGGGAGAGCTGTCGATCGCAGCTCGCCGAACCAGGTTGTCGCGCGTGAGTGACGTGAGGCGGGGGCCCATAACCTATTGAACCATGCAAACACAGTTAGTGTGGAAGATAACGTACGCAAACGTAGTTACAGTCACAGTCCCGCAAACGGAACAGTTAAGGCGACAACCAGCCTACAGGCGTGGTGTCGGGACAACAGAAGTGTGAGAGCTGTAGCCTAGCGACAGCTCTGTACCGAGTCAAACAGTTTATCGGTATGTCCGATCTAGACATGTACTAATCATATCTAGAGTAGCTTACAGTAGCTATATGCAACTAATACGTATGCGGTATTACTTACAACAGTTTGCCGTTAAAATAATTGGGCACCCGTATCCACCATAGTAGGTCGCGACACGGCGGTGGTGTAAGCCGGACGAGGCCTCCTCACTTCTCGCCGACGACGGAGTGAAGCTCGCGGAGGAAGACGATGGCAAAATGGATAGCAAAGAAAAGTTAATGTGCCTGACCCGCTAATGATTGAAGGTCCTTTACGGGTAGCCACCGCGCGTTCCATGTTGCTCGTCCGATGCGGTGTTTTGCCTGCTGCCCGATCTTGGCGTTTTGACTCCGGGGCGTAGAAGTAGCCTCACGTTGTGTCGATGTTGATTCCTAGGTGGTGTCCGACTTGAGATGGTATCTACAAACCGTTGGTGGGGTGGCGAAGCAAGCCGAGACGGTCCAAGAAGCTAAATAGGCGTTGGTGCAAGGTAAGCGCTTCCTCCTCCGTAGCCGCAAAAAAAAAACCGTCGCGACGTAGGGAAGAATCTCGCGCCGCGCCTGCCAGGTCGTCTGAGGTAGGTCTTGGTGCTGTTGCCTTGTATTGGGCTTGGTAGCTATGGGTATGGTGCTCGCAAAAAATTCACGAAGGTGAGGATAATGACTATTCCATAGGTAGCCCCGCGAGTCTGTAGAGCTGTCCGTGTACGTTCACGGTGACGTAGTCGGGGTTCGGAGGGCTGACGCCCATCGCGTAGAACCCGTCTTGGAGTTCGAAGTTTGACATGTAGTCCCCTTTCGGGTTAGGTGCTTGAACCCCAACATCGTCTCCATATTGAGTCGTTTCCGCACGCATTACTTATTTTGTGGTCGTAAGTCACAGATGACCCTCTAGTGGTTGTTGCCCGGCTTGGGCAATAGGAAGAGTAAAGAAACACAATCGCTGCAGGTAGAGGGCCCCCAAGCTCCGGCTTGGATGAAGCGAATTAGTTAGCGATTCACGAAGTCAAGTTGGATAGGAGTGGCGTCCATTAGCGACACTCCTTGATTGAATCTTGGGGGTGGGCAATTGTTATTTAACAGTACAGAGACCCTCCCCCCCGGGTCCACTGTAGGGTTTTCGCGCTCGCGCCTATAGACTCCCAGTCGCGCCACCTCCGTCGCACACGATATCACATATAGTAGGATGCAAGGTTGCACGAATCGGCGCGGCGGTGCACACATCAGCCCTCGTCTACCTCAGGCTCGGGCTTCTTGTTATAGCGTGCCTTGTCCTTCTCGCATTTCTCTCGCTTCTCCTTGCCTTTTAGCTCCCTATCTTTGAGACTCTTGTCTGACCGCGGGGTGAGTCCGTCGAAGTTGCCTCCGTCGCCTCGGGCGTGTGTCAGTTGCTTACCGGTTTGAGCGGCTTGAGCTTCTGCGGCCGAGTGGAGACTAACTTCAATGCGCTTGCCTTCCACGGCTGCGAGGATTCCGTCGACGCCGTTGATGCTGCGGTCGGCTACTTGAGTGTCGAAGAAGCGGGAGTAAACGAAGCGCTCGGCGACTCGCTCCTCTCTAATGAGGGTATTCTTGCCCTTGAAGCGTCGTACGTAGGATAGTCGCGACTCGATGGCCTGCGTGATAGCCTTGTGTGTCCGAACGGCCGGGTCGTGCACATCCCAAGCGTGCACTCTTTCCGCTGCGGTAGCGGTCGTCGAACGAATCGTTGCCATACTGTTTCGAGCGTCGCGTCCGCATGTGCATAGTAAACGCCATAGCACGCGAGGTTTCGGTATACGTCGCGGGGATGATCAATTTGTTTTTGTCGTGTCGAGGCGTCCAGGGTCCCGAGTCACCGGCATATGCGTTTACCGGTGGTAAAATGTCGTTGAACGCTCTCGGGAGTAAATCAATATAGTTTTGGCGGTCAATGTACGCGGTCTTGGTCGAGTTAGCCGATACAAGGCGGGAGCGTCTCGTCCACGCTCCCGCCTTGAGATACGCCGTCGGACGGTATTGACGGAATGTAATGTTGTTTTGGGGGGCATGCGGTTTTGTGTGATCGCCGTCCACCTTCAAGAGCAAGTGGTTAACGAAATTATACTAGTTTTCAAACTGCTTTGCAGGCGGTGGTAGTCCGATGTCGCCGCTGTCGTCCGCAATCGGGTACAAGTGTTATGGTAGATTGCATGCTATGATTAGTATATGAGTTGGTTCGATAGTAGATGCTTCACCGTCTGCCAGGAGAGATCTTCACCTTGCTAGACTACTAGAGTCTAGATGCCGTGAGATGTGCTCTTGCAAAGGTAAAACGTGGACGACCTCTGTGTGTCGGCGTGTCATATATAGGGGTAACGTTTGTCCGTGTTTTTCCACTGTAACATGCGTAATATAGCTGTTATAATTTGTAACGTCGTGGTAACGCATGTCTAATTATATTCTCGCCCTTGCTAATGAAATCTAAGGGTCATTTCATATGCACGACCTTATGTGGAGATATAGCTCCACATGTAGTAACACGTACCAAAACGTACTGGCATGCCACGCGTGTACAGTGCCACGTCGCGATTTCATTTTTGTCACCCTCGCGGTCAACGCTTGTCGAGAAAACGATGTCGAGAAAAGGAATAGTAGTTCGCGCAGTACTGCCGCTATCTCGCATGGCGGCATTTTGGATCCAAAATGCCGCCATGCGAGATAACAGATGTCGAGATAGGATTCAAATCACTGTTTTTCCCGACTACACAATGCGCTCCCGCCTACATAATCGCTTTGTCCCGTCACACACACACACACACACACACAGACCGGGCCAACGATGGCGGACTCCGGAAGTCCTCAAAGCCCGAAGGCTCCGACTCCTCTCAAACGTGTTGCTTCTTCACCACCTTTTTCTCCACGCGAGGCGCGGTGTCATCGAAGGCATGAGAGCGTCGCTGGTAGCCCGGCGGCGGGCATGTCGTCGCGTGATCGCTCAAAACCCCGGAAGCCAGCGACCTTCTACAGCCCACTTCCGTCGGAGGACAAAATACCGAACATTTTCTATTCTATACATATGTGTATATATGCTCTGCATGTTTTGTCGGTAGTGCCTAGACACCGGCCGCAGCACATCGCTAGTTCGCGCGCCGCCGGGCTGGTTGCTACCTGTACAGGTACCTGTATATGTCGCATATTTGCATCTCGCATCTCAGCATCTTTTTCTCGCTGTATAAAATAATATCTCCACATTGCAATTTTTACTCGAATATCGGCCACGTGGCGTCTTGTATGCACGCACGTGATTATCTCTACATCAATTTAACTCCACATGAGGTCGTGCATATGAAATGACCCTAAACCTCGATAATATCAATATGACTAGAAAATGCTATTGTACTCCGGAAGTAAATACTTTGGTACGAAATGTACTTTTGCAATATAATTGTTGCGTAATATTTAGAGGAATGTATGCACGTATACGTCCCCGTACATGCGCGTTCGCTGGCGGAATCTTGGCCCATGCTCATCCGTAGCATCCACGCACTCGCGCGCGACCGCGTGCGTAAGATGTGCCCGCGAAGACCTACACAATGCGCCTAATAGCCGGCCCGTGCATAGCGATACATAAATAGTGTACATTCGCGCTAAGGGTACCGATTTTGGAGGCGGTACTTTGCAGCGCGCGTCGGTGTCCGTGTTCGTGTCTGTATCATTGTACGTGTCCGTGTCCGCGATCATGTTGTTCTTCTTGTAGCCTACATAATACATGTACATGACTCGCTTGTACCCTTTTATGCGTTTGCCACGGACATATTTCCAAAGCTACAAACCGACATCAATGAGAGCGCCAACTTGCTTTGCTTCGCGAAGCTCGCTCCTACTTTTTTCAACCGCGCTCGGCCGGAGTCTAGGCGTTTTACATCTCGTCTTGGCCACGGCGCCGTTGCGTTTTTGGTTTCATACCCGCCTACTCCGGGTCGCCTTGGCGAGCTCTGTGACAAGTTCCCTGAGGAGTACGACGTAATTTCCGCGTCGCGGTTTGTCGCATCTTCGGCCTACCCTCATCCCGCATCCTCTCTATACGCTTGCGCTTCTTGCCATCTCTCGGTTCAAGCTATGCGGGGTGCGTTCGCGTCGGCGGGTGTTGACATGTCAGATGATGCGTGGGCCATTGCTTTTGCTGACCATTTGGCTCGATGCGGCAGAGATGCTTCGATCCACACCGGTCACTCTTGGTTAGTGACGGTCCTTGCAGAAATCAGCTCCGAGGTTCGTGGCGCAAGCAACTGCACAGTTCAAGGCCGACAAGCCTCGACCATACAGACCGGACAAGCCGAACGACAAGCCGGACAAACACAAGGCCAAGCCTAAGGACCGCACGGGAGGCCGCCCCCTCCCCGCTACCGACAAGGCACACACGAAGACCGAGAAGGAGGAATGCCGGGGTTACCCGCCGCGCCGATTCATACACACCAGATTCAAACTAAATGCGTCATCGCGTGGGCCGAAATTGGCAAGCATGGAAATATATCGGCGCGAGCGGTTAAGTCTTGAGGTGGATCCGGGAGGGCGTTACTATTCCCTTCCTAAGCAATCGAACCCCACCCCCGTTCAACTAAGGCGTGTCCCTACTAGACGCTACCCCCGAGCCGCTCACCTTCGTCGAGGCCGAACTCGCGCGCTTCGTGGAGACGGGAGCATGGGAGCCCACAACCTACAATAAATACGTATCCAGATTGTTCTTAGTTGCTAAGCCCGGCGACAATCAGTGGCGATTTATCGTCGACATACGACACATGAACAACTTCTGCGTCATAAAGCGACTACGGTTGGAGTCTCTGCTAGGCTTTCGACATCTCACACGGAAGGGCGACTGCATGTTCTCGTTCGACCTAAAGGACGGGTTCTACGCGCTCAGCATTGTGCCAGAGCAGCGCGACTTCCTAACAGTAAACGTGCGCGGAAAACTGTACCGGCTAGCTAGCCTACCGATGGGGTGGTCGCCGAGCCCTTACCACTTTTGCGCGTTTACGGACGCATTCGTACGACACGTCCGACAACCCGACCCCGGTGGGTCTATGACACACCAGGGGAGGCCTACGCAGTCCGACGGGGACACACCGAGCAAGCGCTTCCTACGACACACGCGGTGGCGCGGATCAAAATTCTTACCTTTCGTCGCCGACTTCCTCCTCTTCGCAGCAACCCGGGCTCTCGCTCTAGCGCTCCGTCAGCGCGTCGACCGCCTCCTCACCAGTCTCGGCCTTCCCCGCCACCCCTCCAAGGGTTTTGGGAGCCGGCGCAATACGGCCACCACCTAGGCATCGACATCGACATAGCAACATGTTACTTCTTCGCCCCAACAGAAAAGCTTCATAAGCTCGCAAAACAAGCCCGGCAACCACTGCAACGTGCTACCCGAGCGAAGAGATGGCTCCCGGTCAAGGAACTCCAATCATTCGCAGGTGAGGCGCAGTTCCTTTTTCTCGCTATCCCGGCCGCAAAATCTTTCATGCGCGAACTTCACTCCGTACTCGGCGACAAGTGGGGAGGCCGAGTCCGCCTCACACCTCAGCTCCGTCGCGATCTACAGTGGTGGATACAAGTACCCAGCCACGGAAATGGCCAGAACATCCATCGCCCGGTCGAGCCGGTATACATACACTGCGACAGGTCGGGGTATGGTTGGGGGCAGTATTGAACGGCAGACTCGAAGCACGCGGCTTCTAGGGACCACATGACGAACACCAACACTTTACCTTGAAGAAACTGAAGGCCGTCCGTATGGCCGTTCTTAACTTCTTGCCACATCTCGCTGGCCGCACCATCCTCCTACACGAAGACAACAAGGCAGTTTGCTACGTCATGACCGGCCTTACGTCCCGCTCTCCTGAAATGATGACCGAATTGCGCCGACTCTGGTACTTGTTGGACACCAACGACATTCACATCAGACCCAAATACATCCGTTCCGCGGCGAACACGTGGGTAGACAAGCTCAGCCGCCACCTCGACATCGACGATTGGCAGCTAGACCCCGCAGTGTTCCACGAAATGACACTCAATTCGGACCGCACACGATTGACTGGTTTGCGTCGGCTCTCAACACGCTACTTCCCCGTTACAACGCCAAGTGGCTCGACCCGACGTGCGAAGCTGTGGACTCCCTTCACCTCGTTGATTCGGCTTGGCAAAATGAAAACAACTGGTGCAACCCGTCATGGCCTTTGCTACCCGACCTCGCACAAAAAATATAGCAGAGCGGAGCAGCAACCACCGTGTCGCCCCCCGTTGGCAAGGAAAAGCGTGGCACCATGTACTTACCGAGTTGGCGTGCCACGAGACGGTCTTGCCGGCCCGTGCGCACTTGTTCCGTCCCGGACGGCGGCACGGACGCGGTACAATCGGCAAGCCTCACTGGCCCGTCACCGTCTTCCGGATTTCCTCCCGGCTTGGTTGTACCTCCGCCGGGGCGCTGTCAGTGCTACCTTGACCATGTTCAACACACGAAAAATCAGGCCAGCAGTCTAGACGTACCCCACCCGAGCAACAAAAGTACGCTACAAGCTCGAGGTGGCCGGCTGCAACAACCCATGGGCCGCCTCGATGCGCCCCTACATGCAACGCCTATTGGGCACTGACAGCTTTGGAGAAAAAACACTCGAGTTACTGACCGCCGCGTGGGCGAGAAGTACGCCCGACACGTACAACAACGCGATCAAACCACACTTCCAGTTCTGCGAGGAACAAGGCCTGCCACCGCTAGCCGCGACAGTCGCTACCATGGCCCGCTACATTGCATGGATTGGGGAACGTGACACCATCAAGGCAACTAGTTTGCAGCCTTACCTCTCAGCAATGAACGGTTTCTTCAAGGACCACGGCGCCGAACCAGTCGCACAAGGCGACTTAGAAGCAAAAGTCGGGCGGGGTCTCGCAGCGTCCAAAGTTTCCCTCCACCCTAGCCGCACACGCATGTACCTCCCAGCCCGGATTCTTGTGTCATCGCTACGCCTGGCCAAGGACCTCCGCACGGAGCTGACTCAAGCCCAATCGGACCTCAAAGCCCAGTCGGACTCAAGCCCAGTCGGACCTCATTCTACTGTTTAGAGCGGGTTTGGCGACGGTGCTCATGTCCACATTCTTTTGTCGCGGGGGAGCGGGACTTGAGTGCCGGTCTAGAGATATGTTGTGTACTCCAACCGGTAGAATCCTCCTCTACCACGGAACGAGAAAAGGTCAACGTGGTACTTCCACGCAGCGAAAACTCCTCTATGAACTACCGGACTCGGCCCACCATGACATAGCGGAACTACTAAAGTACTTTGACGCTGCCCGTACCAAGTTCTGCGCCGGGAAGATTCTGGACAGGCGGTGGGCCATTAGTCTACACGAACCAACGATAATTTGGACGGCGGACACCATGAAAGCATGGCTACAACGGGTACTTCGTGCAGTACACGAACAACCTCCGGACGGATTCGCGTGGACTTGACACTCCCTACGAAAGGGTGCAGCTACTGCAATGTACAATATCGGTACCCCGATGCATAAGATCAAGTTCTTCGGCGGTTGGGGGCGAGTCTCGGACGTAGTCCTCGACTACATCGACCCAACGGTACTCCCGTGCCCAGGAGCTTGGCAACTATTTGGTTGGATGACCCATGGCGGCGCCCCACCCAACGTCACACGCCAGTCGGCGACATATGGCATAAGTGAGCCCCAACACAGCTTAAATGGCCATATTGGTAATATAGAGGTTTGAATTGCATGGCTTGAATTACGCAGTAACATGCGTTACCTCCGACGTTACATCTCCCCTACTAACGGTTCAAGCGCCTAGGCGCGTACGGACAGTAAAATGTCCGCACACTATATGACGCACCAGCAGCGATTGTGTGTCCACCTTCTGCCTTTTGCGAGAGCTATCGCTCACTAAGACTAGGGATCAAGTGAATTTTGTCGATGTTGATGGTACTGATATTTTGCAACGTCGATGTTGATGGTATTGATATCTTGGATTGTCGATGTTGATGGCGTTGATAGTTTGAGATGCTGACATCGATGGCAGTTTAAGCCGATATTATCGCCGATATATCGATATTTGGGACGATATATCGATACATCGGGCTTAAATAATCAATACTTTACATTTTTTTGATAATTGATGGCATTGATGCGAGCACTACTGCCATCGTGTCGATGTCGATGTCGCAACCTATCACATCGATGGCACTATCACCAGGTGATGATGATACTATCGACGATGCATCGATGGCTGATCCCTAGCCTTATCGCTCACGCAAACCCACCCACCCACCCGATTCTCTCTCACATTGCGTGTAGGGTGGCCCAAGGGCCACCAATACCAAATTCTGTAAGTGATCCACATCTTTGGCATAAGTCAGCCTCAACACAGGCTAAATCGCTAATAATATACTGCTGCGGATTGCTGTGGCATGCCTTCCTGTTCCTCGGGCTTAGGTTTTTTCCTCCTTTCTTCTTTTTTGCTTGGTGGTCTCCACTGCTTTTTCTTGTAAAAAATGAATCAATATACTGCTGCGGATTTGCCAGATATTAATCTACAGGTACCCGTACTCGTACATTACCTGCAGCGATCTCCTGTTACCATACCTGTAACTGTACCATCGTACTGCTGCGGGTCCGGTGCTATCAATATAGTACTTCAGGGCCATATCAAGCAGTAGCTCTACGCACCAGGGCCGGGCGGGCATCGTGGAGGGCAATTTGTCCGGAGTGGCTTCCGCGAAACCACTTCCGTCGTATTCGGAAATCTATGTGATGCGTGGAGGCGTATGGAAATATTAACATAAGACAGTCTCATCGACGTGCAAACTTCATTTCTCCTTTAAGCCGTCTAGGCGTTATGGTGTACGTGGTCCAGGGGTGGCGTAGCCGTGCATCAACGGCGCTGTTGAGGGGCCTTGCTGTCTACGTCACCGTAGTCGCTTGCTACTGCATACTTCCTGGCGCAAACGGCCAGGGATCGACATCCCCTTGCGACCCACTCCCAGACTCTGCAGACTGGTGCGCTGATATATCACGGGATCTGTGTCATGTGGACGGCGCTGTCGGGCGGGCCATCCAGGGCGCTTGCCCCAGCACGTGCCAGAGCTGCATGGTGATTACAGCCGCCGCCCCACTCGAACAAACCCCTGAAGTCTTCGCTGCTCCTGAACCCCCCCCCCCCTCCCCCCCCAGAACACCTCTCTAACAGTGCTTCCAAAAGATTAGTAGCCTCCAAGCTTTGAGACTCGATCGTTTATTGGACCTTCCTCAATTTTTTGTATTTGTTTAGGCTCGCTTACTGTAAGCAGTCGTCGATAGAGCCCGGCCAGTCAGCCAACAGCAGCAGGCGCTCTTACAAGTAAGCTGTAGTTTCAGAGCGTATTTCTGTTGAATCAGTTGGATTTCATTGTCATCGTGTGCCTGGCTGGTGCTAGCTACTGGCTGTTGCTCGAAGCAGCTGTCTATCTGAGCCAGCCACAACGGCAAAGGAAGGCGCATATGGGGATTCAGTGTCGTGGCATTATTCAGTAGGCAAGGTGTTAGCGACTAGTTCTTCGTAATTCCCGAGATGATACTTTATGATATATGATATTATTACTAACTTGCGTTGTCCTTTGGGGACCACTGAACGGATCCAGGTGGGGGGCGAGGCGCTTGACAAAGTAATTCAGGAAGGAGGCACGGTTGAGTACCGCACTGGGTTCGTGCTTCCGGACCCGCTGCGCGAGAGTACTTCTGAGAGTACTCAACAGGGATGGGATATTTGGCTGGAGAAGAGCGGTGCGCTGTCGACGGGCATCCCGGTGGGCGCGGGCTACTTGCGCGTCAACCACACAACCGCTATTGTACCAAGCACACCCGACTGTGATGCATACTACCGCGCTGCGAAGAACCTTATCGACGTTCATAAGGCAAGGGGTCCTCCAAACGACCAACCCCTTCTCCATTCCCCCCAGCCTATTTTCTTTCTTTGCCATAGCGATATTACTAAATTCCTGAAAAAATATGGGATTTAGCAGTGGCGCCCGTATATTTGTGGCTCAATCATATTCGATACATTCCTTAAAGCCGACCAAGCATGAGCTATTTGGAAGTATTTATTTCCTGGAGTATCGCCCTATGTTTGTATCTAGAAATACGGGTACCTGTAGATGCGTACCATATTTTATCTGTAGGGCGTAGGCCAAGTACCTGTACTTCACAGTATGTTAGTTACGTATAACAACAGTAGGTACCTGTACTGCGGGTACCGATGATGTAATTTTTTAGGAATGCAGTAATCATCGCTCCGAGGCTGGATATATATTGGTAGTATTCAGGTAATCGGGATCGGGCTGCAGGGCAGTTTACGGCAGAACTGAAATGTATTTTTTTCATTTTTTTCATGATTACAAGAAGCGCTACAGGAACGTGGACATGAAAAAAGGGGGGGGGGGGGGGGAAGAGGGTAATAGAATCCAAGGCAAAAGGCAAAGGGAAGCGCTACATTGTGCACAAATCTAGTAGACGAAACATAGAGAACAAAAGAACTCCCACGCAATGTTGAACAACACAAAAAACTCCCACGGAAGCGTTTGCGGCCCGTGGCGCGGGTGAAGAACGCCTTGGCAGGAGAAGGCATCTCAGCCGCGGAAGGAGCGGCCTCCGCATTCTTTATTTTCAGGAATCATTTTTATTTTATATACCTGTTAAACACCGCTAAATCAGTCCCAATCCGTCAAACCCAATAAACTGAAACACAAATGAAGAAAATAGCGACAATTATGGAAGGTGCCGTGCCGACTGCAGGTATCGCTATCGCTACCCGCCCGGTAGGATTCGTGTAAGTAATGCATGTCTGCTTGTCGGGTACAAATATTAGCAAAGATTAGCTAAGGCTTTTTCTTGTAATCACGACCTGATATGAGATTAAGGATTTTGTCACTAATTACACAAATTAATTACAAGAAAAAGCAGTGGCCAAGCAAGAAGAAGAAAATAGGAAAAAACCTAAACCCGAGGAACTGGAAGGCATGCCACAGCGTCAGCACTGCCCTCCTTAAAAGCGTCGCGGAGATAGGAACCCAGAGTGCCATGAACAGCAGCAGAAAGACGTTGCATGAATTCACGTCGCACATCCCCCCCAAAACGCCGAAAAGGAAAATAAGTAGATCGGCGAACAAAATGCTGCATTAAGGATTTTGTCGATATTGTGGCCAACGAAAGATTACAAGGTATGTTCTGGTATCAAAGTATATTATGGTTAAACAGTTATGGTTTATTATGGTTACTATATTGTGGTTATTATTCTAAATTATATTCGTATTGGATTCTGCTGCTTCTCCGTTGTTTCACTCAAAGAAAATATGTTATTAACGTTGGCCATCAATATCATTTATTGATCATGTTAAGGATAATTCGCTCGGTAGAGCACACTTTTTTGGAATCTATGTTAAGATACTGAGCGACTGTTAAACCTGTTACAGGTGCGCACACTAGTATGAGCTTCATAAATCCACATAATTATTAATGAGTTTGTGTGCTATTAGTTTCTGCAATTGCGTATTTTACATTTCGTATCCGGAAGAGAATTTTGAAGATAGCAGCATAACAATCGCACGAGCGCGGGTATGTCAGCGGAGTATGCTCTTTCATGACAACAAGTTTATTTGTTAATACGTAGTTAGCACCGCCGAAGGTCACCATCGTGGTGTGGGGAGCTTTTTACGGTGGTGGCACACGCGCATGTGCCGGCGTCGGTGACAATTGAGATGTGGCAATTATCATGGGAAAAAATCTCCTCGGCAAAATAGGTGACATGTGCGGCGCGCTTGGGACAGTCTGCAATGGCACCTCACTAGTGACACCATGTGGCGTACGTCTATGGGGGTGAATTCAGTAAAACCCTAATCAGCCACTCACACTAAAGACTTTTCAACTTCTTCTCTATTGACCCCCCCTTTTAAACGCTTGTTCAAGAAAAAAGCGCCACCCAAAACTGAGTCATCCATTGTGCAGGCGAAGCGAATTGTAAGTATGCGTAGACGTCATATTGATGAAATTTGACACAAAGTGCTCTTATTTATTTGTCATACTCGATTGCAGATTCAAGCGGCTGTTATCGTACACCACAACTGCAAGACCAATTTGTCCATGACCTACAGCGAAGCTGGCGTGGTGCATTTTGTGCAGGCCGGTACTCCGTTGCTCACGACCGACGGCCGACCCTACGTCAACAAACATTCCTGGTAATATTGCCCCCCCCCCATCCCCACTGACTAAGCGACAATCATCCAAGTGCGGTTCAACGTACTTTCTACAAAAATTACGTTTCGGGCACATGTCATTAAAATGTTTTAATTGCTGCGTTTTTTTTTAATTGCACACAATTCCACAACAAGCGCAGAGAGTGATGTGTTGGTGGCTCGATATTTTGCCCCCGCTGCAAAAGATCCAGCTGTCCGTTACTTGTATATTGCTTGCCGAACGGACGGGCGGCCGTCAATTGGGGCGCTGAGCTATTCAATAATTTGCGCGCCTGTTACACTACCCCCTCCCCCGGCAGGTTCGTCCACGTGGACTCGAATGAGTATCCGCGCCTATTTTTGAAAAAGACCAAGTTCAGCGGCGCAACGAAGGTGGCTGTGGTTTGGTGGAAGGGGCACGACTGGACCAGTACCTCCGCAAAGTGAGGATCTTTCGGCCCCGCTTGTTCTTGGGGACGGCCGCCTTCCTTGCCAAAGCTGTTCACGGTTTGATCGGATGTGGGGGCGCGTGTCGTTGTTAACTCGATTCCACCTGTCTCGGAAATACTGACAGCTGTGCTTCCGGCCGGTCCCGCCAGGTATCTTATTGACACGACACTGGAGCCCATGGACATGGAACTGGTGTACAGTTACGGTTGGGGAGTGGAGCAGGGCGGTGGCCAGCTGTCGTCAAACAGCGACGGTAGCGTGTACCAGGAGGGGTACAATACTGATGTCTGGGACACCATGCTGCGGGTGAGTACCTGTGGTGGAGAGGTTAATGCTGCTCCTTCCTGCTACTGTGTCGGTAATATTATCTCCAAATAATGCCATGCGGTTTTTCCGTCTAGGAATTGTCCTCTTATACAAGCGGCTACAACTTAGTTCTCTTGCAATCCATACGGAACGCCGTGTTTATTCCTTGTGAGGCTGTTATATCTTTCTATTAGTGAGTAGCAGCAAACTAAATACTTGACTGATTTGTTGCGGCTGACAAACTACTGTTTTTATGAGTTAATGGATTTGCACTCTTAACGTGGAGCATAGCTCGGGAAATTTGATTTGATTATCAGTATTTGCGCTATAATGGCATCGACAAGATTCTTTGCATGAAAAAAGAATACATGGCGCAGTATTTAATTTTTGTATTGTGTTCAACCGCGGCGGATGACAGGAAGCTGTGGCGTCGGGGGCGGATGTGCTGGTTGGGTATACCATTGGCGAGGGCGCGTCCATCATGAAACGCATGAAGGCGCTCGGTATCAGTTTCCGTGGCGTCTTTCTCACGGTCGGCCCCACGCTTCCCTCGTGGAGTCAGCTTCTGGGCGCGGACGGCGACTTGGTGGTGTCGCCTGCGCAATGGGACGTCTCGCTACACACGCCTTGCTTCATGTTTGGATCCGCACAACAATACGCTGCGGAGTTCGAGCAGCGTTTTGGTCACGCTCCTGACTACATATCAGCAGCGTCCACCGCTGCAGGCCTTTTTCTTCAGCTCGGTATTCAGGTTTGTCACCGCTCGTCGGGGGCTTTTTACAAGTCGCCTTCGAAAGGCTGCTCCGGTCACCTATGCGGTGTTGAACGCAATACTCTGCGTTATTGTACTGACACTGTCGACTCCGTGTTGGATGGTCCGACAGATGTATAACAGCGTTTCTCCCGACATGATCCTCGCGGGGCTACAAACGATGTCGAGAGACACCATGTTTGGTAGAGTGCGATTTTCGTATGGGCAGCGAAATATCGGGAGAAGCCCTGTCGGGCTGCAACGTCAGGTGTGCAAGTTCTCGCCTGCCCCTGTCCGTCGTCTAAACAGTGTGTTGCCCGAAATACACATATTTTATTTTCCATTCGAGTTCTCCGTCTACTACTGATGTATCTACTGATCGCTTGACACAGTCTGTTCACACTTCCTGCTAATATGATCGGCACGTCATTCTCGACATTTTTTCAATTCATTGGGTTATTAAAAATGCTGCACATTGTCAACATAAAGCAGCAGGGCACTATCCCTTCGAACCGAAATGCATCCTGAAATAGTTTCTCGCTTTGGAGCACGAAAGATCGCGTCTACCATAATCACGACATTTTAATGGATAGTGTCGGATGGCGTATGTATAATCTTTATTTTACTGGTTAGCTCATTTGTCTGGTAACCTTAAATCTGTTCACTACTGCACACGTGCATGGCAATTACAGTATGGAGATTATGGGATGTGCGCAGTTTTAGTTTTGGTGCGTAGTATTAGTCGCCTGTCGGCCATTGCATGCCTGCTGCGTGGCACTAAATGTGTGTGGAGCTCCATGACCTGCAGTAACCTAGTGATAATACCCTCGTAGTAGAATAGGGTTAACGACGCGACTCTTGTTTGCCTCCACAGGGCACCGAACTAAAACTGACACTGCCGGAAGAGCTAGCGACTGATGAGCTGCAAGCCTTCGTTGACTGGCCTTGCCGCCTACTGCAGAATGACTCCGATTCTGGCGTATGCTCCGACGCGGAGGTTGATGCGGTCGCTACGTGTGCCGCTACGTATCCAGAGCTTGTCAGCCACTCGTGTCGAGAGCGGCTTGCGGCGGAGCAGCGTTGGGAGGCCACGCGCCGGCTGTTGCGATGGAGCCTCCCTGTGTCGCTGATTGCGGCGGTCGGTTTATTGACTTGCGCAGTCGTCGCGATTCGCAGGTAAGACAAACGCCCTTCCATCAAGTTGTTGCCGGTGCCTAGTGCGTGTCTGCTGCTGAAATTTGATACGGGTATCTCAGGCTAGTATCTTCAATACGATTGTTTTTTTCATAGAAGCCAGCGATGTATTACAGCATTTTTTATTGATTGTTGATATACCAGGTGCGGGTACAGTACCCTAGCGATAGCGATAGGGCGGATTTATTTCCAAATAAATCCCATCGCATTTTTTGAAATTTTGATTTCTATACTGCAAAACGCGCTCCCGCGTATTTTTTGGACCTATCTGTACCATCTGTACCTGGGACGTACACGATGGTACAGATATTGTGGGCTGGGCGTCCGTACAGATATCACGGCGTACAGATATTGTGGCAAAGTTTATTGTGGGCTGTGCGTCAGTACACGTCCCCAGACATGTGCGTTCGCTAGGGGAGTCTTATCAAACAAATTTATTACAAGAAAAAGTAGTGGAGGCCACCAAGCAAAAAGAAGAATAAAAGAGGAGTCTTGGTCCGATGCTCATCCGCGAGCGTAAGATGTACAGGTACATGTACCCGCGAAGGTTGACACACAGTGCCCCACGGCCGGCTCGTGCACATCGATACATAAATAGTGTACATAAATTAGTGTTGCACCAAAGATGACAGACAACCTTTGAGGCGGTACTTGGCAGCGCGCCGGGTTGCCTACATCCTAATCATATTATCATTTACTATCATATGCTATCATTGATGCCCTAGTCGTTTAAGGCCGGTTCTTAGATGAACTTAGCCACCATCCGCGAAAGATGAGATGCCGTAGTCGTGGTACACCGATGATATTTTTCGTGCTTTATACGGGTACCCTTTTGGCCCTTCTGTACGTACCCTTCATTATTTCATAACCCTAATGCTCTCATCCAATTTTCTTATTCGTATCATGTCCGTACAGGTATGTATGTATCAAGTATGTCCAATCGATGTTTCTCGATGTGTACGGCAGCAGACAACAAGCTGGAGCTCATAGGCTACGCGTGAAGCACTGTGGGAACTTGGGCTGTCCTTAGGTATTTATTATGCATTCCGTAGGTACCTGGTACCTGTACCTGTAGTATTATCAAATAAAAGCGCAGGTACAGGTACCAGGTACATAGACATGGTGGTCGTTATCCACGACCCGTACCATTCAATTGTCATGAAATCTGTCATCGTCGTCAACCCTACATATATACCAGGGTTGTGCTGAAGTCCGAATCTGAGAATTCAGACTGAACTGAAGTCACTTCAGGGACTTCAGCCTGAATTCAGCTGAACAGTGTTCAGGTCTGAATTCAGATGAGACTTCAGGATCTGAATTCAGGCTGAAGTGACTTCCGTTCAGTTGTTCAGCTGAATTCAGGTCCTGAACTGAATACAACCTTAACTCAGGTCAAGACTTCAGACAGAAGGCCCGCCAGAAGTGACCTAAAGAACCCCCTGAAGCACTTTGAACCCTTCCATGAGCAGAGGGCATTCATCTAGAAACAATGCGTCCATGCATAATTGGTGCATGACACAGACAGAGGCAAAGGATACATAATATGTAAAATCAAATTTACATGTTGCATTGATTGATGCGCGTTCAACAAGAAACAATGGAAATGCATAATTGGTGTGAAGCATAGACAGAGGCAAAGGATGCATAATATATGAGAAAAAAGCCTACCATAATACTTATTGCTGCTCAACTGCTCTCATCATCGCTGTCTACTAAGTACCTCTCCATGTACGCGTGGTATTCAAGCTCACTCTGCACGCTGGCCTCTGACTGATCGGAGACGATCCTCTCGCACATGGCAGCCGTCTCCCTAGCCTCTTGAAGCTCTGTTTTGATGTGAACCTCACGCGCCAAGGATGCGCTGTACGCTTGCGGGCCAAGCCCAGACTTCAAGATGTTGGCCACCTCTGCAGAAAGATCCAGATTCTTGGTGATAAAAACTGTCGCCGCCATGTTCTCCACGCCCATCTTGTTTCGCAAGTGTTGGGTAACCAAGCCTGCCAGTGAAAATATCCTCTCGCACTCTATCTGACTCGCCGGAATGGCCAACATAATGCGAGCAAGCTCTGCAACCAGGGGGTATTTGTGTTCGTTTAAACTCCACCATTTCAACACATCACAAACCTGACCTGGAATAGGGGCAGCCTTATCCTGGCGAAACGCTTTCAGCTCAGTCTTTGCCATGCTCAGACGGTACTCTTCCTCAGCAACGACAATATTCTCATCGGCGTCACTGTCGTCATCATCACTGCTTTCATCGCAGAGGGCGACACGCTTCCTACGCATCGGGTCTGCACTTCCAGGCAGACCAACATCAACAGCAGCTAATGCCTTCGCGTCATCGTCTCTGCTTTTGGCAAGTGCACACAAGGCAGGTAACAACACCTTGACCTCATACTCTCGCATAACCACTTTGGCTGCACGTCTGCAGTCTCTTTCCTCCGTACATGTGCCAGTGTTGGCAAGGGTGAAGATCTCGCCAAGGCAGAAGCGCGGATCCAGCAATGTAGCCATAACCTCATGCCCTCGGCTCTCATCATATTCAACAAAGGGGGCCATCATTGCATCCAGGTCTGTCAATATGCGGTTCGTCATAGCATGCTGGACATCCCTCAGGTTTGCATCCAACCTGTCGCATGACCGCAAAGTAAGCAACTTAATTTGAAACACAAATGCAAGCAATGGGGGGAGGGGGCCTTACGTTGAAGCGTCCTCCCCCCCATCATCAGGATCCACAACGTGGGTTGTCATAGGTGCGTCCAATTTCGTGGACATTGTGCGTTGTAGCTTAGCAACTGAGTGGAGTGCATCAGACAGTAGCCAATGCGAGTTTTGGGATTGTGCCTGTGTGACAATCATGCAAGGGTCGCGGAGCACATCATGGACAGCCTCACTGACCTCCCACTCAGTGGCAGTGGGCTTCCTGGTGCGCAAGTGTTGAGTCTCCGGCATTTCACCATACAAGTAGTCGATGACGGCCTTTGCTTGCAGCAAACCTGCCAGCATCCCAAATGTCTAGGCAGCACAAAGCAACCAAATGTAGTCAGTGGAATGAAAAAACAATATGCAAGCATAATACGTGAAACTAGGGGGGGGCTCACGCTGGTGAATCTTGTCTTCACTGGTGTCACAAACTTAGTCACCTTGACTTTCATAGCAATGCATGCAGCTCTGAGTGACGCCCAGCCCTTGGAAGACTTCTTTGTCCATGTGATGCAAGATTGGAGTTTTTTTGCGACTTCGGAGAACTTGAAAGCCTGCTCACAACAAGTTCAATAATATTAGACACATGAATGTTGTTTCATGATAAAACAAAATGCAAAGCAAGCAAGGGTGGGGGGGGGCTCACCTCCAAATTCATGCGCTTTGCTTCTAGGACAGCGGCATTGCACGCTCCATTGATTTTGTGTGCAAAGCACAGGGTCACATGTGGTACCCACGCACCTAACGCCCGGCAACCTGTCAGCCCTTGTTTGGCAAGGACTACCGTGGCAGTTGCCAAGTTGCCCCCGCCATCCTTCACCACAGCAGCCACTCTGTACAACAGGTCATACTCTTCCAGAATTGTTTTTATGCGTGGAGCAATTTCCTCGCCTGTGGAGCTGTCCTTGCACGATATGATGCCGATGTGCTTGTGGTGCCATTGCCACTGTTTGTCGATGAAGTGGATGTCGACAGAGAGGTTATCCTCTGTTTTCCTGGACATCCACAAGTCAAAGGTAATGGCAACACCTCTAACACCAACGAGCACACTCTTAATATGTTTGCTACCCTCAGCTTTCAGAGCGGGCAGCAAAGTGTGTGTAAGTTTTGTCCTAGAAGGCAGTGGCAGTGTAGCATCCAAAAACCAGATGAAGGCTTTGAAGAGAGGGTTCTCCACAATGGCGAAAGGTAGCCGACAGAAAACTACGAGGAGTGACAGCAGCCGCCAGAATAGTTGCACCCTAGGGTCAAAGGTGGGTCTCTTCTTCGTGGACTTGAAGTGGTCGGCGACGCTTGGCCGTTTCTCCCCCTCTCCTCCGGAGGAGGCAGAAGCCGCAGGACGACGTTTCGGACACATGGCATCACTCAACTGTGGCACACGACAACAACAGGACACGATGCGTGTTAGCACTTAGCACGGTCAGACTCGCATGTCCATTGTCCATTCACTGAGTGAAGGGGGGGGGGGGGGCGTACCTTCGCGTACTCTTGCCTGTGGTACCTCCAAACGTGGTACTTGAGTCCGGTGTTTCCATCGGCAGGTCTGTATTGCATTACGTGCTTTGCCTCGCGGCCCCGCTTGTCGCGTGCGAGTTGCGGGACCCACAGACCCACTGTTTCGTCGTGGGCGCGCAACTCCCCGTCATCGCCAGGATGGGGGAACTGCTCGTGCAGGAAACCGGTTTTCGCAGCGTGGCATAGAAAACAACACACCTCTAAACAACCGGACTTGTGATCCATTGCATCCTCCTCCTCCGCCAACGGTGGGTTATTGGGAACGAAAAACGCCCAGACAGGGTTGCCCTTCTGCGTCAACGACCAACTGTCCTTGAGGTTGCGGGCAAGCATATCCACGCGGCACTGAAACTCTACAGTATCGGTACCGGCGTCGCCATCTACCTCCACATTCACATCGTCGATCAATATTCCGTCACTGCCGGGGAGACTAGCAGTAACGAAAGATACCCTGGATGAAGGGGTGGTGCTATCGCGACGGTCATCTGCGGGCGCAATAGGAGCGAACGGTATGGCGGGGGGCAGCGAGGGGGGGCGGGGCGGCCGTTGCCGCAAGACATTGCGTCGTCACATCGGGTTCACTGCCGGTAGCAGGGTTCACTACGGACGCGGCATGCGGGTCCTCTGTTGCGTCCATTGCAGCGTGCCAGTAGGGCTGTGGGAGGTTAGGGGGGAGGGGGGAGGAGCGCTCCGGGATAGTGGGCTAGCGGGATGGTGCTTGGATGGACCACTATTTCCGCCACCCGCTACCCCACCATCCGCCACCCGCTACCCCACGACCATATCCCCGCCACAACGGAGCATGCCACCCCATACAACGTACAACCACCCACCACCAATAGGAGGCATGGAGGGATAAGGCCTATCCGGTGCTAGCTGGCAAGGAGCCAGCTGGGCCACCCACCCACGCGATTTTGCTTGGTTCCTGGGACCTGGCACCAATCACAGTTCGAACTGGGATACAGTTCGAACGTTCGAACCGAAAATTACGAATTTCCATACATAAGGCCTTATGTAATCCCATGATACAAATATACTATTTCTCAGTACTTACTCAGTACATCGCAACACGGCCACAAATGGGTGACAAATAACGGTACGCAGTATTTCTCGACAGATATCGCCAAATCAGAGGGCGGCCGAAAAGGGACAGCTCACCTGATTAAAAAAAATAAAATCTAGGCTGACTTCAGTCCGGTAGGATTCAGGCCACTTTCGCCGAGACTTCAGACTGAACTGAAGTAACTTCAGTTTAGGCTGAATACCTGAAGTCGCCTGAACTGAAGTTACTTCAGCACAACCCTGATATATACCATTTAAGCTGTGTTTGGGCTCACTTACCAAACCATGATGCTATATTGTCTCCGTCGCCCGCATCGCTGGCGAAGTGGAAAGTGGCGTAAAACTTCTGATCAAAGAAGGCCGACTGAGAAGGGCCACACAGACGGAACGTCAGGACCTCCAATGCGTTAAGACAGTGTGTGTGTGTGTGTGTGTGTGTGTGTGGTGCGGGTAGGGGGGGGGGGGGGGGGACATGATTGAGCCACACGCACCTTGATGTGAAATATATCCCGCTGCCCATGTTGGTCGGTCTTCCGCGTGCGTGCAAAGCGAAGGACTCTCAGCTTGACCTGCACGGCCGCGCTCTCATAGGGTCCGAGCCGCAGGTTAGCGGGGCTGACGCTGTAGCGCTCTGCACTGCCTGGTCGAATGCTGACGTCAGAGCTGGAGCCCATGTTGTTGGTGACAGTCACCGTCTGTGTATATGTCTGGAATAAGCGCCAACACCTCCACTTCAGCCGTTGAACTGCACCTATCACCCCCGCCTTCCCCCCCCCCCCCCCCCCCCCCCCCCCCCCCCCCCCCCCCCCCTCCCCCACACCCTCCCCATGTCACTCACCTGACGGAAGCGCACATCTTTGAAGACAAGCCCCTCCGGCTCGAGGCTCAGAAAGGTGTTGGAGGGCGCCATAGTTTGCCGTTAGGGTTTTCAGGGTTTCCCTCAACCCGCCCGACAGCCCTCCTTTCAATGCCAGAGATGTGGATCACTTACAGAATTTGGAAATGGTGGCCCTTGGGCCACCCCACACGCAATGTGAGAGGGAATCGGGTGGGTGGGGTTGCGTGAGCGATAGCTCTCGCAAAAGGCAAAAGGTGGACAAAAAATGGTTGTATGTATGTGGCGTTGATACATATACGTTGATATATATACGTATATATACGTTGATGTAATATATACGTATATATACGTTGATATATATACGATACAAATGAAAATATGATTTTCAAGACTTGCATAAGGGTTGCGCTCATGAGGTCGCATGCTTTCCTGCCCCGTGGATGTATGCCCGTATGTTTTCCCCTTCCCTCCTGGTGGGATGCAGCGCTTTTCCTTATAAGAAAAAGAGCGAGACTTTGTGAGAACTCGTGCATTGACCAATTATGAAATCTGGCGCTGTTTGGGGCTTGTTTATGTTGGTGACCGGAGTCCAACTCATTCACAACGGGCCGATACATACCTTTACGGTCCGGGTAAAATTGATGCCATGAATAGAGTATCTTCATATTGTATTTAATGTTTTGAGTAGTCGCTGTTTGTATTTTCAATTTGGATAAACCTGCTATGGCCGTTTGACTCGCGTATTCATATCTAAAAGATTGCAAAATACTGTTTCTTTCATTAGAGCAACATATTGTAAGTTTTTTTGTGGCCAAACTTTACCGACCCCGGCAATTTTAAATGGCCACGCTGTAGCGATAAAGGGTTTGTCAATTAATCTATTCAATCACAAAACGGTGATAATGCGCCAAAACTGAGCAGTGAAAGAGAGGAAACGCAATCATTGGCTCCAATTTTTTTGCTGTGATTCTGTATTTGCTTACATTATGAAGTTGAAATTCTGCAACCGTCCATCGTAGCCAAATCCACGCACACCCACCTATTCGATGTTCCTATCTAAACCAAATGTGTTTCTGTCGCAGGTGGCGCAACAAGTTGCTGATCAGCTCCATCATGGTCCCCTTTGGCGAGCTGCACTTCATCACAGTGGGTGGCTCACATCCAAGCTCCACCGCATTCAACGCGCTTGGGCTCTTAAACCGCCCCAAAAATCACGAGAGCTCAATCAAGTACGCAGAGTGGCGCGGGAGCAAGGTGAGCCGTGTTTGTAAGAGTAAACGACCAGAAATCAATACGTCTACATTAATGGTAGAATAGCGCGGGGCAGAAACAAAAAGTTGGAAATGACTGACGGTACCATGTTAACGTGTCCATGTGATTAGTTACATAATTTATGAATTTAGTTTTTACGTTGTCTAATAATCGTGACGCCGGTGTAGAAATAAAAACCCTAAATCCGCTAGTGTGTGTTATTCAACAAGGGGAATGCAGACACAATTATCTTTTCTAGGTGAATAGGCGAGAGAGGGGTTGACGCAACATCGCGGACTCACGCGTGCATTTATGTGCGCTCAGGTTGTGGTGAGGCTGGTCGGTGCGAGTTCAGTGACGCTAAGCCCGGGCACGGCTGGAGCCTCTTTAATTAATTGGACCAAGCGACTGACCACCCAGCCCTCCGTGCGACCCACGACAAGCTTCATGGATAAGGCATACGGAAAAGATGAGACGACCGGCAGTCAGGGGTCCCAAACACGCGCCGAATGCTCGCAATCCAATGAACCCCCGACGACCCCGCTTCCGTGTTGGGGCAACGACACAACGCACACGAGCGGCACCGACAAGATCGGCCTTCTCCCCGGTACCGTCCCAGAGGCTAATGCTACTGAGACAGAAGCTGACGATAGCATCAAAGCCTATCATGATGGAGCCAGCGCCGGCGCCCCTGGCTATGCACGGATAACTTCTAAAAGAATGGGGCCCAAGCAGCTGATGGCTGTCATGGTTGACCGGGTAGGTACCACCGTTTGCTACCCAATTCAACTTGGTCAGATCGGTGGCGGGGTGTATCGACGATATGAATGACACGGTGAATTATATTACATATGAATATATTCAGGGTCGTCTCATATAACTTAACATCGTTTAAAAACATCTTATGACTATTGTATATGTCTATCGAGGTTATGTCATGAGCTGATGCAGATACGAAGCCATATGCCATATTAAACATGTAGTCGTTATTAAACGTAGCATAACATGTGTACCCGACTAAAGTTATCACTACCTTGTGATTCTGTAAGACAGTCAAGTGAGATAGCGCTACTAACCGGAGGTTGCTATCGTGCGTGTTTGTGTGTTCTTTCATCTGAACTGCCCACCCACTGTAACCTCGGGTCGACAGATGCGAAACAAACGGGTCTACCTTCCGGGGAATATCCAAGCGTCGACTTCTCTGCGGCACCCCAATCTAGTCGCCATGCTGGGTGTGAGCGTGGATAAAGCCACGGGGAGCGAGTACGTTGTGATGGAGGCGATGGCGTTGGGCAGCCTTTTCGATGTGGTGCGGGACGAGCTCCTGCTGCCCGTTGATGACGTGGCCACGATGGTGTCAATTTTGATGGACATTGTGGCCGGAATCCGCTACTTGCATGGCGCTAATGAGCCGTTTGTTCACTGCGATATCCGGGCAAGAAACGTTCTTCTGGACGAAAAACTGACCGCCAAGGTAGGACGCCGGGGGAGAGAGTTGCTTTTTCTTCTTGCACCATCCGTCACCTCGGAAATGCGATGTCTTTGTTTAATTTTCTCAGTTGGCGCTTCAACGCCGTCGAATTTGATATTCCGAGCGCACGATGAGGTCGCGTGCTGGATGCTTACCTGCGGCTCGCTCGATGAAAAGAAATTGCCGATTGTCTGACATGATATTCGTCCATGTAGTTGAATGGCTCTACCATCATGTAGAGTATTCATGGGCGGGTTATCAAAAACATAATCGAGACGGCCAATACATACTAACATACTAACCTAGGCGCTTATTTTATTTCGTATCGAGCGCACTGGTACGGTCTGTTTTGGCGTGCACAGGAGGGCTCAACTGGTGCATGGGTCTGTGTTCTTCGTCTGGTTAGGTGCGGACGGATGTGATGCCGAGCCAACTTCTGGAGGAGACAAAGATCGGGAGTCGGGTTCGCAACAGACAACATCGAGTCGTTGCGAGATCTGTTTCCTGCGAACCGCCAACGAGGACGGGCGTTCTCCCGAAGTACACTGCGTGGACGGCGCCTGAGGTTTTGAGCGGCCAGCTGCCCACGTGCAAGAGTGATGTCTACGCGCTGGGCGTAACGATGTGGGAAGCACTGTCGCGGGAGTCGCTGTACTCCAAGGAAGGGTGCAGCGACCCCATGGCGTTGCCTCCCGGAATGGTCAACGACATCGTTTCTCGCGGCCGTCGCCCTGCCATTCCGTCCAACGTACCGTCTGAGCTACGGCAAATTATTTCCAAGTGTTGGACCCAGGTCAGCCTTTTACAAACCAAAGCACCGCAGTAAAATTCCGACAACCACGCAAGAACTGATGGAGCATTTACTATGTACTCATGTATTTGCAATTACCGGCACTTTGTTCTGTGACCAAACCCCATTATTCCTTGCGTGCGGGATTTTCGAATTACAACATCATGTCGTTTAAAGCGTGCCATCGATCCATCCCGAGACTTAAAGGGAGAAGCGGGAATCCCACGTATTTGTTAAGTCGAAAATGCTTAGTATCTCCACCTCAGTGTACCTTAGCGTAGGAGCTTTTGGTTGTTGACTCTGATCGAAAAATTGATACAATGTTCAATAATGCTTCCGTAATCGTCGAATAATGAAAAATCGACGTCATTGTTTTGATCACCCTGCTTGTAATATTAGGGTGCCGCAATCCCAACCGGCATTTGTGGGTATGATATCATTTATGGTATCATCACTTCCGGTAAACACACACAATGAAGAAATCATATGCCATCATATCATTTTATTTTTGTGAATCTGCTCTATCCGACCTGCAGTAATGGCCCCGGGTTTCCACAGCGGGTGCCAGACGTATACGCACCGTGTTGTTAAAAGTATGAAAACATGTAGCGTCGATTTGACGCGGACGACAATATTGCCACTGACGGTATCTTATTTCGGAAGCTCAACTCGTGTTTTGCGAGCGACGGGCGCATTGACCCAGAGCCCCCTAATCGCCGCCCCGCCCGCAGGACCCCGCTGAGCGTCCCGACCTCAACGAGATCGCATTCGACCTTAAGCGCATGAATACGACGACATCGCGTAGGTCCATGTCAACTTCGGACGAGCTGAAGCAGAGTAGGGACCTGCTCCACCAAATGCTCCCACCCCACATCGCTGAAGCACTGCAGGAAGGCCGCAAGGTACGCCCTCTTTTGTAGTGCACCCCACCCACTATAGCCGCAGATGTAATGATGACGTTTCTCTGATGGGATTATCACATAAATAAGAGTCCATATGTGCTTACAGTGTATATAGATTCCGTATCGGTTTATTACTCTGTTTCTTAAGAAGACAAAAATCAAAATCAACTAAGAATTTATGGCGAATGGTATCTTCCCAAATGAATGTTGGTACAGCTATCGTCATCGTGAATGTCTTGATTACACATATTATGCCTGCAATGCGGGGCCACCCAGCAGCTTCCCATTCTACGCGTGCTACCATTCAAAGCTAATTAACGATGATTGTATGATTTTCCGGAGTCAATGTTTCTCCCATAGTGAAAGGGATTAGTTTCTGATGTTAATGATAGCACTATCTCCACGATTTTCTTTTTGATACGTTAAGCACTGCAAAAATATACTTCACATATCGCCGACTATGTTGTTGGTTAAGTTATATTCTTTTAATTTGATCATGGCATGCCGGTATGATAACATGTAAATGATTTTGGTGTGTAACTCATTAACAGGTGCAACCAGAGTACTTCAAAGCTGTGACGATTTTCTTCAGCGACATCGTCGGCTACACCGACATCTCCTCCACACTGGACCCAACCAAAGTGATGTCGATGTTGGACCGCCTGTACCAAGAGTTTGACTCCCTCACGCGCAAGTTTGGCCTCTTCAAGGTGGAAACAATTGGCGACGCGTAGTAAGTCACCCCCACTACCGAAGTCAAATTCAAAATCGAAGTCGGCCTCGACACCTATGTGAACAAGTATTCATAGTTAAGAAATCATAAAAACACAAAATAAATAGTGGATACCTGGATAGTATATTATTATCACGAAAAGTATGAGAGAATGCTGACAAAATATGTGACAGCTATGAGAGCGGATTATTGTTGTCGGGTATCGTGTTGACTTGTCATGCAGCACGTAAGCTGAGTAGTGATTGTGTGTCGCACGGTATTGCATGCAGAACGTTTTGAGAGTGCATGCTTTTGTGTAAGTAAGTTTTCGATTCAGTGAACCAATAAACTACTATAATCATAATCGCGAAGGCATTATATGTTTGGCCCGATACAGTATAATAGTATTGGATAGCGGCGGGTCAAACCATCTACATAATCATATCGCCGCTGCTACGCCTGTGCAAGTGCATTTTCTCGAGGCAACTACTAAGACCTCCCATTCCCCAACCGCACACAAACCTCTCCCCGTAGCATGTGTGTCGGGGGTCTGCCTCAGGCACAGGACGATCATGCCGTGCGAGTGGCTCGCTTTGCGCTGGAAGCCGTGCGCGCCGCCAACTCGGTCCCTATCGACTTGGACAACCCGGACGCCGGGTTTGTGCAGATTCGAGTAGGCTTCCATTCCGGCCCGGTGGTCGCTAGCGTTGTGGGCGAACTCAACCCGCGCTACTGTCTTTTTGGCGACACCGTCAACACCGCCGCTCGAATGGGTTCGCGCCTCGCCTTCCCAAAGCATTCGCGAGTTGTGCAAAGCCTCGGCCGATATGAGTCACGTACCATGTAATAAACGCCACAAGGTAATGCACACGATTGAAAACCGACATTGTGTTTACTTGCAACCGAATGTTTTTTCTTTGGGCAGAGAGTAACTCGACAAGGAACAAGATAAATTTGAGTATCAACTCGCATCGAGCCATCGAGGCACAAGCCCGGCGTGAGCGATTTCACTTCACCAGGCGCGGAATTCTCGAAATAAAGGGAAAAGGACCTATGGAGGTACGCATCACGACACCCAATACCACTATCTAAGACATTGCACAAACGAACCTGAAAATGCTAATTATGACATCTACCGTCGCTCCGCTACCTGCTCTCTGACTAGGGCCCTTCTATCTACGCTATGTAGGTCTTACTCTCCGACTGTATACCGTGAATTTCTGTAACATTTTTATTGTACCATTCGCAATATAGAAAATTAAGCTGCATTGTTATGTACCGATTATTGAACAATGGTTTGGTTGTGCCGCCGGTGTCGCAGTGTTTTTACCTGCTCGGCAAGGCGCCGGAGGCGTTGATGCACGCGACCAGTGCAAAAAGCTTCAGCTTCAAGAAGACCGCGTCAAGGTCAGCACACCGCAGCACCGCCTCTTGGAATGGGGAAGTGGAGGACTTTTCTGACGGGGAGCACGGGCTCGAGTAGCCAGGCCTGGAGCTCTCCACGTTTACGTAACGAAGGTTCTAGTACGCTACAAGTAGAGGAGGATAATAGTATTTTCTCATAACGCTACCGTGGTGTCGGACCTGCTATTTTATAGTGCTATGCAAACCGTGCATAGTTTCCGTAGAAGACATGGCATTGGTGCTCCTGAAGTAAGGACGCTCCGAAGCAAGCCGTCGCGATGTTGGCAATTGGCGAGGTTGAATTGATCGGGAATACGGGATGCTGTGCTTGTCGAGAGGACTCGGGAAGTGCATGTGCCTCCAGCATCCATTGTTTACCAACTAGATGTAATCGAAAGTAAGTCATTGCGACATAGCAATGTGTATGGACATGTTGAGGACTTCGTTTGGATTGCATAGCGTGATAATACGAGCGGAACTATGTAATTATCACTGGGGAGCTTTGCGAGCACGGGAAGGGCTTGATGGGTACAGGCGCCGGTGGTTGGGTCGCAATTTAGCAATACGATTATCTTCTTTATTATATAGTGTATATTCGGGTGAAACCTTAGCTCGGACTTGCGACGTCGACCTTGAAGTCACCAAAGAGCTTGATGTACTTCGTAGTGCTCGTGTTGCCATTGTCCCGCTTCATCATGTTACCAATTGATGCTTCTTAAATGTTTGAAAGCGAAGCTGTCAACAAAGCGTGTCATGTACGTACGCCTCGCCCCCCTGATCGGCCTCTCCCGCCAGCGCCTCGTTGAAGAGCATACAGCCATGCTGGCCGAAGACCCCCTCTCCTCCTTTCATCCGAGTAGGGGAAAAATGCAACGACATGACCATGACTCCATGCAGTCCCTCCAACCCCGGCCGGCGGCCTCCACCCCCCAACGCCTCGCCCCTTCCTCCCCCCCCCCACCCTCTGTCAGCCTCCGTCGATGTGGATATATCAATGGACGATATCCCCCGCCGATCCGCACCCACACAGCCCCCATTCGTTGCGCACCCAGCAGGGGAACACCTCGAGTAATCTACCCGCGCCTCGACATGAGCCCCAGTTGGAATTGCAAACGGCGGGGCGTATGTGCATGCCTTAACCGTTCTTTCCAAGTGGACGTGCCCGGAGTTTGCGGCGGAAGGTATGAGGAATAGATAGCATGCCTGGCGATCGGAGTTAGCGATGGCACCAACAACAGGATATTTTTTTCGCGGACAAGGCAGATTTAGTGGATTGCAGAACGGAGACAGTTCCACTCATACAGTATCCAATACTATTTATTCCAAGAAATGTCAAAGACCGAATGTTGATTGCATACCCCTTCGCGGTTCTACGGTATTAGTCCCTGGGAGCATCTAGAAATTGGGATCCCGGCCTGAATTTTGTATCCTGAGTTTCCTATACGGGTGATGCAAGAAGGCATGTAGACGGTAGCCGTGCAATGCACATGAGTTCTACTATTGTAAAGAACTTTCAGCTGCGCTTCTTTGCTTTTTTCGGTGTACTCGCTGAAGAATGGTACTTTCCGTAATGAAATTGAGTTAAAGCATGTACCTGCTTACTAGACCGGGTGCCATGTAACGGCCATCATTTACTTTGCCATCTAGGACACTTAGGAGCAGCGATTGGGCCAGGTACTCTACGACCATGTACACTTGACGACACACCTCTCCCATGTGCGTGTGCCGTCGTTCCTCGGAGGTCAAAAACTGTAAGTCACAACAATAATTGCTACAGCCCCCCCGCCTAAGCAATAACAACATAAATAGTAATAATAATGCAATAAAAGGTAGATCTAAAAACGAATCCAATGTTTGTCAAGAATACATAATGAAAGTTGTTGCTAGACTTTCACGATGCATGGCCCGCTCCCACCGAATCTGGGTGCCGATCGGCCTAGGCCGGCCGGCGTTTGGGAAGGGCAACAAGCCACCCTTATCCTGCTCCCCCGTGACTTTAGTCTTGCCGGAGATAGGAGGGGGTAGGATGACAAAAACCTTATTCATGACGTAGGCGCTCGTCGATCCCGCCGCCGCCAACTGTGAATCCTGCCCCAAGGTTGTTGCCGTTCCTTCGGACGCGGCATTCCTCCTAGTCGAGGCCCCCTTTCACCTCGAGGGCGAGTGGGGGTGGGGGGGGGCAAGACTACCGTATAGAAAAAATTGGCGCTTCTTCTTCCGCGCATGTGGGTTTTCCCCATCATTTCCCCGGTTTTTCCTTGGAGGTACCCGTGCACCAGCTCAACAACTAGCCAACGATCATTCGTACCGTCCTCCCACTGCTGACACGTCCGTCGAGCACCCTGATTTCGAGTGCGAGCCTTCGCGCCGACCTAAGCTCGCACTCTCTAATATTATGTGTACGTATCGATAGTGGGTAGCGGCATGGTAGAGCATGTTCATTGCTATTGGATCCAAAAGGCCGCGGGATCCGGACGCTCTTCAAAAACCCTCCGTTCAGGCTTTCCGACGGCGGCCGATCCTGGGGTTCGCTGCCGCCAGACCTCACCGCTCCTCCCGTCGCGACTTTCCTCCTCGTTATTGCAGTCGTGCTCCCCCCTCTTTGGATCGGCTCGATGTCAACATGCCGATCGACGGGTAGCGAGGGCTGATCCCCGGTGCTACTCCCCGGCTGGCCGCCGCCATGTCCAACACCCTTGACAGATGGGTGAATTGACAATACCCTCTTGGTGTCCACACGCTTCTGAGATAGAGGCCCCACCCCCACGTGAGGCGGTACCTGAGGACTATTTGGTCTTAAATAAACATATCGGACGGACCGAGCGGGAGATCTTGGCTAAAGTAGCTTACAAATATTATTTTCAAACGCTATTTGTACAAGGTTTTCTGGACAACTCTTTATCACACGCATCGCAGGTATCCGCTTGCCCCGCCTAGCCCCACCCTAATTATGATGTGGGTGGTGCGTGGTAGGTGTAACTGGTTGGTATGGAGTGAATTCGGACGGGGTGAGCTGCATGTACTGAGGGATGGGTTGGGTGAGTGGTGAATCGGAGTGAGAGTGACCGAGTGCATTTTTTCGCTCAATTTCTAATTTCAGGCGACGCTGGCGGCAACCAACGTAGCGCACGCGCTGCAGGGCTACCCGATGTGGAACAGCAACGTTGTGGCGCCCTTTCTGGACGGACCGATGGACGACATCCCCAAAGCGGTCCCCTCCATCGTCAACGCGAAGGAGTTAGGCCTCCCCATCATGAAGGAGCCTGCCAGCCATGGCAGTCACACACACACACACACACACACACACACACACACACACACACACACACACACACACACACACACACACACACACACACACACACACACACACACACACACACACACACACACACACACACACACACACACACACACACACACACACACACACACATACACACACACACACACATACACACACACACACATACACACACACACACACACACACACACACACACACACACACACACACACACACACGGCCCAAGTTCCTTTTCCCTTTCCATGACTTTCTCCCCGGCGACATTCGTAACGAATAAGAATCCCTTCACCGCACATAATTGAACGCAGCCACCGCCCGAGCTGTGCTGCATCATCACAGGAGATGCGATGCATCAGCTAGAGCGGTGTCGTTGATCAACAAATGAGCACACATGCACACACTCTGCAGTCACAGGTCAGCATCGCCCCCCCCCAAACAGATCGTGCCTGGTACCTGAATGTCTTTCTGCCTGCTGGTGTGGTTATTTTCATATATTTTGGCCCTGCTGTACGTAGTAATATTCTACCGCATCAATTTGCTAAATTGTGCGTGTGTGTGTGTGTGTGTGTGTGTGTGTGTGTGTGTGTGTGTGTGTGCGTAGGTGCGTGCGTGTGTGTGTGTGTGTGTGTGTGTGTGTGTGTGTGTGTGTGTGTGTGTGTGTGTATTTGTCTGTCGGCGTATCCCGATATCATGGGATTCGATAGTACAAATGTGATTTTATGGGTTGGAGAGTAAGCATGTGTGGTGCGTAATGCACTCACTGAGACAGGGATTTGGAGACGTGGCTATATAACTACTGCGCATCGCTGAGATGGGTACAGGAGCATTATCTTCATGATTACAAAACTTCAAGGTGAGAGAGAAAGGGTGTGTGCATGATTACATAAGATACCATTTGTGCGTGCGAGTGTGTGTGTGAGAGAGGGGGGGGGGGGTCACTGGGGGGATACAGTATTAAGGCACGGCTATGGGCCTCTAGTACTCTCATTTGAAGCGGAATCCTTGGATGATCGTAGTATTGCATTTGCATTATACCACCCATCACTCAATCAATGATTGATTATACCACCAATCAATAAATCAAGGATGCCTTCTCCTGCCATGGCGCTCTTCACCCGCGCCATGGGCCGCAAGCGTCTCCGTCCTTCCTCGAGCGGCGCCTGAAGGACGCTTGTCGCCTTTACGTGTTGCATTCTCGGCGTGGCCTTGTAGTTTCCTTAGTTTAATCTGCTAGGTTTGTGCACAATGTAGTGCTTTCCTTTTGCCGTGCTTTGGATTCCGTGATTCTCTTGTCACTCTTGCCCTTTTGTTTCCCCTCCCACTTGCCCTGTCCGTGCTCATCTTGTTCTTCGTGTAACCAACATACACAAAGCTATTTCTTCTTGTAATCCAATTATGCTTTTCCCCCGCCCAAAAATCAATCAATCAATCCTATCCATTGCAGTGATGCGCAGTAGCGTCCGGCGGATATCGTCATCCACCTGTGCCATTACGCAGTACTTGCTGGAGGTGAAGCCACACACCGCTGGCCATAATTAACGAAAATAGAACCGTAGTTGTGCTGCGGTGCGTCATCTGCAGTTATTTTTTCCAAAACATTGTATATTGCCGTAAGTAGAACCGAATCCAATGGACAAATGAGATACGATAGGTGAGACAGGTTTTAGCAAGTTGACATGACGGATAGTAACTTAAATGTTTTTTTATGGTGCTGCATTTGTTTGTATTTTCAGAGCGGCCACATCACTTTGGTAAGATTAACTACGCTCAACAATGGTAAAACATTATTGCTTTAGTAGTTAGAACGAGTCATGGAAAGTAACGGTATGAGGTCTGAGTCCCTCGAACCTCTCCATACGTGTGCACCTTATTCCTCGCCCCTCCACACCATACCATACTTTCATCAATGCATTGCGACCACCAGTACCCGCAGCGAGGTGACCACGGCATTGTGCGCAATTTATTTTGATTTCCGCATCGATATTGTGACTCTGCCATGTAGTGGCCATTACAACACCCGAGCAAATGCATAACAAATATAGAGAGGCCGCTACGGCCATGCCAATGCTCCACAACTTTTTGGAAGAAGGCTACTAATGTACCATTAGAGCACGGGGAGACATCAAGGGCACTGTTGCGGTGCATTTAAGGAAATATGCGGGGATCGAGAAAAAACCATTTACAATTCACCATTGGCTGTGCAAGTAAGGAGAGGTGTGTGTGGCGGGAAATGTGGAGTGCGGCACCCCAAAAGCAGGGTGTCTGCTCGGCGATGAGGTCAGCGCTTTCGCATTTTGATGCCGAGGAAGAGCATCGCCCCCGCGAACGTGAACTATTACGTGCCCTGTCACACACACAAGCACGCACACACACACACACACACACACACACACACACACACACACACACACACACACACACACACACACACACACACACACACACACACACACACACACACACACACACACACACACACACACACACACACACACACACACACACACACACACACACACACACACACACACACACACACACACACACACACACACACAAGGGGGTCAATTTCGTGCGAAACCGCAGCCTCGGATAAATGATGGCAGGCGTAATCGTGCATGTACGGGACGGTTCAAGTAGACACCGTACCGCAGGCGCAAATATTGGAATTACGGAGTGACACGTAGATGTCTCCGATGTTCTTGACCAAAAATAACTCCTCAATTCATCTGGCCCCGACATTTTTTGTTTATTTGATTGCGTTTTCAGCCCTTTTGCTTCAATGCAAATTAATCTGAAATTAAGTCATTCCAGCTTTAGTGTATGCCGCTCTGCCATGTTGGCAGCTCACGTTTCGACTTTGGGTTTCCTGTTGAATGATGTGCAGTTTTGTTTTCGGCATTAGTCTTTTATGTTATCGTATGACCCAACCCAAGTTGAGTGTAGATTTGAATACTGGATCCTTCTTTTATATGTGGTAATGCCTTTGCATATCGCCGTAAACACTGAGAAATCGACTTCTAAATGTCGCTCTTTTCATTGCGCTCACTTACCTACGACATTCCATACATTAATCGCCACTTACATTATCCAAATTGAAAGGTCAGAGGGGGGGGGGGCACACACACCTCTGGCGCAAGTAGCGCCAGCTTACTTCCTGTTGTGCCGCCGATGGCGGTGCCCAATGCAAGCGCGGCAGCCATGCGCCTAACAGAAAAATGGGCTGACTTTCAATTAAGCGTTACATGCACTTTCAGAGCTTGAAATGGGAGGTGTAAATGTCTCAATACTTGTCGATTTGTTCTATAAATGTTTATAAAGCACGCATACGCATGCATGAAAGCACACTACGGACACCACACACAAAAACTAACACACACTCACGGGCGTGCGCACACACACAACCCCCCCCCACACACACACACACACACACACGCACGCACACACACTTTCGCGCGCGCGCTCACACCCCCCCCCACACCCACACACACACACACACACACTCACACACACACACACACACACACACACACACACACACACACACACACACACACACACACACACACACACACACACACACACACACACACACACACACACACACACACACACACACACAGCACCCACCACATGGGCATTTGGTGTCCAAGTAAAATGTACGTACAGTTTATTGTGTAATTCTTGGGATACTATAAGCTGAACGAGGTGCTCTCACCAGTTGATATTCCCGAGGCTGTGGTGTTGGATGACGCCCACCAGCGCGGGGCGCACAGGCTAGTGCCCACACACTCCGCCTGCTCCATTCCGCTGGTGAGCGCCAGAAGCGTTGTCACCACCACGCCGCCACCAAGAAGTGATTGTGGGTAGTTGGCGACAGTTGGAGCGCAGCAAACGAATCAGTTGCACATGTGATTCGAGGGGGACGGGCAACCATACTCGTAAATCATGCGTCTTGGCGCAGTGCCTTGTGCGTATGGTCCGCGCAGATCGGCTTAGTGAGTTAAACCATAATGGCGTCCAAAAATGCCAATATTTAAAGAAATATTTGCAAACACAAAAAATAATCAGATTGTTCAATTAAACAGCCAGCAGAATTCGCACACAAAACAAATTCTCAAATTATGTCAAAATTGTGTGTGTGTGTGTGTGTGTGTGTGTGTGTGTGTGTGTGCGTGCGGTTGCCAGTGTCTGTGTGTGTGTGTGTGTGTGTGTGTACGTGTGTGTGTGTGTGTGTGTACACATGCGTGTGTGTGTGTGTGTGCTTGCGAATGCGTGTGTATGCGTGAATGTGTGTGCGTGTACGTGTGTGTGTGTGTGCATGGATGACAACACTTGCTTCGTTTTAGATGTACGAAACGCTGAAAACGGGATGAGAAACACACAAAAGGGTGTGGAGGAGGTTTTAGGAACAGGCGTGAGAATGAAGGAGAGGTTGCACAGGTTCAGAGTTGAGTTCACATAGTTGCTTTACATATATGATAAATTACAAACCGTTTTTGGCTATATAAAAGCATTTTGGGAAAGGATGCGCAGACAAAACTACTTTGGGGGGGGGGGGGGGGGGGCGATCGACAGGGGTGTTTGAGCTCACCGATGCCCAGCAGTCCGAAGAGGAAGCCGGCGACGCCGCCCACAGAGAGGAAGCCGACTTTGTTGATCGGCCACTCAAAGTCGCCGGCCAATCGATGCTGATGTTATAACGCATGCGCCTCGCCCGCCACCCCTTTCAGCCGCTGCTGCGTTACAAGCGTTTTGAGAGGCACGAGCGGCGCGACTGCCAGCAAGAAGTAATCTAGAATCCGTCGCAGCGCCTAATGGGTCACCAGGAAAAAAATAGTTAGGGGTTGATATATAGGGTTTTCGTATTAGGTTATTACAGGGTTAGGTGCTCGCCTGACAATTGAGGACACTGGTCGTGTAGGTGCCGAGCGGCGCCATGATGACGGCGGTGGCGCAGATGCAGGCAGCGGCGCCGAGGTCGACGTACGACGCGCCGACGTAGTTGACGGAGGAAAATACGCCGGTGGAGACGACAGCGACGAGGGAGGTGCCGCTGATGAGGCGCTACGAGAGAGACATGCGCACCAGGACGACACGGCGCACGGCGAGCTACTCCTTCACCCTCGTCCGACTCGCCCGCACAGGGCATCACTCATCAGCGTCAGACGGAGCACGCTAAAATTCGAGAGCTAGACACATTGAAACTACTCGGAAAAACTGCAGTCGAAATATTCAATTATAGATTGTCAGACCTTTTGCGTGTGTAGGTGCGTATGTGTGTGTGTGTGTGCGTGTGAGTGAGTGAGTGTGTGGTTTCTGTATGCGTGTGTGTGGTTGTTTGGGTGCTGGTGCTGGTGTTTGAGTGTGGGTATGTCTGTGTCTTGTGGTTGTGGTGTGGGTGTGTGTGTGTGTGAGAGAGAGAGAGAGAGTGTGTGTGTGTGTGTGTATGTGTGTTTGTGTGGCTGTGGCTGTGCGGGTCTAGGTGCGGGTGTGTGAGCTAGTGCCTAAGTCTATGTTTATATACATGTGTCTTGTGGTTGTGGTGTGTATGTGTGTGTCTATATGTGTATGTGCGTGTATGGTGGTAGTGGTGGTTTGTGTGTATGTGTGTGTGTGTGTGTGTGTGTGTGTGTGTATGTGTGTGTGTGTGTGTATGTGTGTGTGTATGTGTGTGTGTGTGTGTGTGTGTGTGTGTGTGTGTAGACTACTTAGTGTTTGTGTTCGGAAGTAAGTATATAAGTGATATGAGTGTATGCGTGTCAACGTGCGTGTGCATTGCTAGTCGTGCCAAAATGGCAATTCATTATAGCTTCACATTACCGATTATGAATACGATAGAAAGACTGACACCAAATGTGGCTAGGGTGTGTAAGAATTCACCAGCACAGCCGCACCTATTTACGTGTGTACGCATGCACGTGTCCGCCTCCCTCGATCTCCAATGTAATCGTGATTGACGGCAGTGACTGATTGGTTGCTTGGCTGAATAGGTGTGCGGGAGAAAAGAGTGGGGGATTGGGGGAGGAGAGTAAGGTTGGTACATGAAAAAGGGGAGGGGGGCGCCTTAATGACATGCACTGGCGATCATTGGCACAATGACGACGCTGCCTCCGACGCCAACCACGCTGCCACACAGCCCTGCTGCCAGCCCCGCGCCCAGCGAGATCCTCTCCGCCTTACAAAGGTCCACACCCTTGGCACCCGGGCTCTCCTCCGACATCGCACGCCGCGGAACAGAGTGCACCCGCATCCGCGCCACATCGCCCAACATCCGATGCTCTCGTGCCGCCGCTGCGCTGCACACCGCGCTGCTCAGCCCTCGCCACGTCACAGCAACTGCGTTGGCGACAACCGACGCCCCTTGCGTCCCCATGCTGTGCTGGGTGCTAGCGCAGCCGAGGAGAGAGGTGATGGTGGCGGCGGCGCGGGTGCGAATGGCGACCAACGCACGCGAGGTTGCGCTTAAGTGCATCCTCACTTACTCTCGCTTTGGCGTCTTGTCCGTGTTGCCCCATACCCCTGCACAACAAGCATACCCCGCGACAGTCACGCCCATCTCTCTCCCTTGGCCTCCGCGATATTCGTTTACAATTGCTTGGAGGCATATGGATATGAGTAAGTTACAAAAGAGGGTAAATTGTCGAAAATGCGTTTGCGAACTTGAGAAAGCTCTGCACTTTTCCAAAAGGGAGTGAGGTGAGACATGGCTGTGGTGGGGGGTTGCCAAGATGGCCAAGGGGTGGGGTGGAAGGGCGTAAAGGAGGGCGTAGCGACGGAAATTAAGGCGGTGGACAATTATTGTGTTTTAGTGATTTTGAATACGAATGTCATGTTTATTGTAATCAAATGATGCTCGACGCATAGCGCCGACAGGTGTTGACCCTCGTGGCATGCAGGGTAGGCAGGGGCAACCGAGAGCGTGCTGAGTCGTTGAGGGACGAAAATAAAATGTGAGGCGTGAGGGAATGTCAGGGAAGCGGTTGTATTTCCTTGTCTCTGAAGTCCGCCTTCGACGAGGTCATGTAGTGACGATGGCAAGACGAACAAGTACAGACTTTTACCCGAATTGCAAACGACCTACGAGCCGACATAAAGAGATACAATTCGAGAGAAGCTGAGTAAGACCGACCTTCGAATACTTAAGCAAAGTTCGACAAATAATACACTCGAGCAAGCTCGGGCACTGTGATGCTTACCCTAGCAACACGCTTGCCGCTACCGCCGTGCAATGGATATATGGCAACGGCTCCGATCGCGGCCGCAAGAGATCCAACCGGACCAACGACCTTCGCGATATATTGAAGCAGGCATATGCGTTGATATTGTAAATAAGCAGTATCGGGAGGTCTTCGGCCGCGAATTGCAGCGGCGTAGTAAAAAAGACCAAGTGTGTGCAGTCGCCACGACGCCACCTTGAAACCTTCAAAATCCACAAAATTCGTTAGAATTGCATTATTGGATCATTTGTTCACTGTGGCTGAATGAAAGTACGCATGGGTGACATGGGAGAGGGAGGAAGGGAGGGTTGGGGAGGGCAAAGAGGGGCTTACAAGCAACTTCCCTCTCAATCGTCCGGGGACTAGAGACATATGTCAGTTTCCTAACTTCATCCACTGACGTTTCAGTATTTTCTGCTATGTTGTGGCACGCCTGGGGTTATGAATTGTAGACGGTGATGGTCCTCGTAGGCGTCCAGATGCTCGTGACCCAGGGGGGTCATCGGCAGCCCCCTCTCACGGCGATCTTTGTCGATGGTGATGAACAGCTTCCCCTTCACAACCCTTGAGTCGTCATGTAATCAGCATATGGCATATAAATGTGTTAGCCATAGTCCAAAGTGCGTGCAGTGAGCATCATGCAGTGCAGCATCATAATGATCACTGCATCCATCACAGCATCGCAGTGAGTGCATACAACATCATGCAACATCACAACAACATCACATCGTGTGGTCAAGAATCACTTGATTTACTCACCTTCATGATCATGAAGTTGATGAGGTCCTCGCCCTAGAGCTTGCATCTAAGTTTAGGCACTCGGAACACCACCTCGATCCCCATGCGAATGCACTCCTTCAACACGTTGATGCCGATGTGCACGCCGACGCCATCACAAAAGATGATGGCTTGTTGGCATGGGTGGGTGTTGATTGGTTTAGGGTATCCCATGGCAGGTTGCATGATAGTATTGACATACACCAATGTGCCCTTATTAGATGTCATGCTGCCCTTCTGATTGCAATGCTACTGCCAAGGCCAGGACTTGCTGTCTTTATCCAGAATCTCCGATTACGCATGTGGCTTGCACAAGCTGGCATCCATGAAATTTTCAGAGTTGGCGACAATCAAGAGTGTCATGGTCCGGTAGTCGTCCAACCGGCCGCACACATCAGATGCACGTGCATCACTCTTGGTGACGACTCCCTCGCCTTCGTCATCCAAACAAACCATAATATTCCGCTCAGGGTTGCCCTTGCCACTCTTGGCGCAGTCCATCTTCACCCTTGTCTCGTCGTAGCTCGCAATTTTCTCGCGATGTGTGGTGTTGATCTCCAGAGATAGGGGATTTGGGGGGTTGAAGTAATAGTTGACTTAAGCAACAACAGCATACAGAAACAACCCCTTAACGGCGTTGAATTACTCCACGAGGCTCGCCTTTGTGCACCACTGGTGATGGGCCATCTCCAAGGGACGATGGTTGCCATGGAGAAACCCTTGACGCTTCAGGAAGCCACGGTACCATCCTTCATACATCTCACCACTTTTGAAGCTCTCTGCGAAGGGGGTGCCATACAACTCCTCCGCGGCGCACTCCTTGATATCCTCCAAGAAGACAAGTAATTTTGGCAACTTCAGCGCACAAAACCATTAGACAACTTCGGCGATAGACTCCTCGATGGCTGAAGGGACTTAAACGCCGTCTAGAGCTTGAAGCGAGATGGGGACGCCGTCGTTGACGACTATAGTGTAGAGGTGCTTTTGGGAGGTGTGGGCGTTGGCCGAGGTGCCTTGCTTGGCGAGGCTCTTGCTCATCTTGATCGCAGCGCTATGGCTCGACGCCTCCTTGACAAGCTTAGCGTGGTCTGCACTTACAGCCTTGACAGCCGTATGATACCCCATGTGCGAGGCTGCTCCCTTGAAGGGTCGCTTTTGGCGTCGGTGGCGCAGACGGTGTCGTTCTCCTTCCGCTTTCTGCCGGTGCAACTGTACCGCCCCCTCCCACGGAGAGCCGTCGTCCTCGAGCTGTCGGACCCACATGAAACCATACTCAAAGCGGTAGGGACCGTGACCTCGGTGTTGTTGTCCCATGGTACTCAAAATCCGAGGGGTGGACGTCTTACATGATATGGCCTTCTTGCACGTTATCGATGTCCGCGATTCGAATATCGTAGCGGGCGGCGACACGCTGTGCGCAATCCATGTACTCGAACTGCGGATGTGCCACCGCGGCCTCCGCCACCTCGGTGATGAAGCCCTTGCGTTGGCGAGGGTTGAGCGAGTGGAAGACGACAGTTCTCCGGCGTCGGCGTCGGTCGCTGACGAGGGCGTCGAGTCTAGCGTCATAGTCGAGACGTGTGTTGGTGCCCGGGTTGATGGGGGCTACGACAAAGCACAAGAGAGAGTGGGCGGCTCGTATCGGTACGGGAGGTGAGGTGGCAGATGACATGTGAGCTGACACGTGAGTGGTGGCGATAGAAAAATAAAACTCACCGTTCGCGGGCAGACTCCGTCATCGATCCGAGTACTCAGCAGCCGCACGAGCACGGCACCCAACCACCTGAGGTAGTGTGTTAGGATATCAAAAGGCTTCACACATGGGCTCCTCGGCGTCCGCAACAGCATGGGTTGGATGGAGTGGTGGGGTGTGCGTAAGAATGTCACACCTTAGTAGTGGATCTCGGCCTCTCACAAGCCAATCGTGGCCGCGATGCCGTTACACCACCGCCCATGCGCCACCGACAACACGGCGCCTACAGTCACTTACGCACATGATGGACCCTACATACTAGGTGCATGACTCACGTGGATGTCACCAAGGCCGTGAGACTCAAAAATGTCATAGTTGCCGGAAATAAGTCATCCATATGAACTTAGTCATTTTAAACTGTAGCACACCGCCACGCATAGTGATAATCATACGAATGTCATACTGATTTGGGATTTTTCAGGGGATAACAAAAAGAACAACATGAGAATGGACAAGGAAAAAGGGATGGGAATCAAAAGGGCATAAGGGCAAAAAATAAAAGCAACGCATTACTATGATTTTTTAATTTTTTTTGTGCCCCCGGCATATGGGACTGGCAGATAAAATTCATACTAAAAGAATTGTTTATGATAGTATGAGCATATATTAAAATGTGTTTACGTACAAGAAAAGCCAGCGGAAACTGTTGATATCCCTTAGTGGGTATGATAATGGACACATATGTACGCTGGACTCCGGGGGAGTCTTGGCCCTCCACACATAGGTGGTCGCAGTGTTTGCACGATGCGCGGAATTCATATGCACAATATGTGCCTATCGGGTACCGATTTTTGGGGCGGTACTTGGATAAGGCGTACAACTCCGTTCCGGAAAGCGTGGGTTCTAGCCCCCCTCATGGCATTTCCGTGTATGCACGGTTCAACGGGTTATGGGCCCTCCGCGTTTTCTGCGAGGCTACCGGCCGGAGTTCATGGGATGATGTTTATTAAGGGGGAGTGTAGATATCCCTTAGCGGGTCTGATAATGGACACATTTGTACGCTGGACTCCGGGGGAGTCTTGGCCCTCCACACATAGGTGGTCGCAGTGTTTGCACGATGCGCGGAATTCATATGCACAACATGTGCCTATCGGGTACAGACTTTTGGGGCGGTACTTGGATAAGGCGTACAACTCCGTTCCGGGAGGCGTGGGTTCTATAACCCCCCTCATGGCATTTCCGTGTATGCACGGGTCAACACAAACCACCAAGCAAAAAGGAGCAAGGAGAAAAAACCCCACATGCCTAGGCCCGAGGAATAGAAAATCATGCCACAACATCAGCACTGCTCTCTTGCAAAAGCGTCGCGAAGATAGAAACCCAGAGTACCGTGAAGAGCAGCGTAAAGATAGCATGAATATATTGTACATATATGTTCTTATGCACTCGAATCTGGATGACCGGAAGTAGAGCTCTTGTTCCCTCACATGACATTCGATTCGCAAGTGAGCGATTTCGTCTAGCTATCGCAATCTCGCTAGCAATATATCGGCATGTGGGTGGCATTTGTCCCCAACAGTGATGCGATTGGCGTCCCAATAGCAAGTGATCCAAGTCATTTCATTGTATATGCAGCTTGTTCGTGTATGCAAGCAATACACCCCCCCCCCCTAGCTAGCCCGTGGAACTCACTAACATTTACATGATACTATGGGGGTTGAGTTGGTTGATCGCCTAGCTATTTTGGTGGCAATCCGTCGCTTCCCTGGCATGGGCGATGTTGACTCTCGTTCTTTGCGCTCTAACAGTTATGTCCGTATGCAACATTTCGTCCGTCGAACTACTTTTGTTCCTTTTCGGCGTTTTTGGGGGGATGTGCGGCGAGTCAGAGTTCATGCAATGTCTTTCTAATGCTTTTCATGGTACTTTGGATTCATACCTCCGCGATGCTTTGCAGGAGAGGAGTGCATTCATACCTTCCTGTTCCTCGGGCTAAGGCCGGCCACTAGTGGAATAGCCAAATAGCGCACACGTGACCATGTTGCTGTACGGTATAGTACGTCACAGTACGTTTCTCGATTTCAAGCCAGTCCAGTCAGCACGAGTCGGCCTAGGATGTATGGGTGCTATTTCGCGTTACTAAACGAATAGCGAATAGGGACCAACTACAGTTAAGTACTTGTGTGAACCATCTAGCGACGATCGCTACTACCAAGTACCAACTACGGGGAGGAGCTACCCCGCAAGTCGCTATCGAAAAAGTTGAGTAGACGAGAGTCTTGCTGCCACACAGATGGTGCAACTTGTTTTATAAAGGTATCTCAAGGTACGCTTCTAGATTTTTGATAAATTCGGCGTCGATCTACCTCTTGTTTGAGCGAGTGGGCAAGTCAACAAGAGATAGATTTTCGAAAATGCGTGTGTCCGGCAGGGCGTGGAACCGATACCAGTGGTATCTGAATATTTTCAAATGTCCCACCATTTTTGGAGGTTTCGATTCATGTCGAGAAGAAAGAGCAAGAGTTTGTAATCAATCCGAATCCTAAACCTAATGGATCATCTGTGCCCGAAACCTAGTCGTCAACTTACTTGTTTGTATTGGATTCTCAAGATGTACGGATTTATCCAACCCGGGGTACAGCTGGCACATATTATATCTTAGATGGTCCCCGTTATGGTAGAAGTGCAAATCGATTCACTTGAATCCGGATAAGACGCGTAAAGTTCGGCTAAGTCGGATAAGACGCGGATAAGAAGCGGATAAGACGCGGATGAGAAGCGTAAAGTATAGCGTGTGCCACGCGCCCACGCGCTTTCCAACCGTACGTCCGCATGATTGTACTCCACGGTGATGGCGCCACGAATGCTTATTTGAAATGCAACGCACTTAAGCACCGCACGATTGGTACGAAGGTATGACGCGATCTCTTTAGTATCTAAATTCTGTGGTAAAGCTGGACAATGACCAAACAAATATCGCCATGGTGTATAAGAGATCTTTAATTTTTAGTACATAATGATGAGGAACATGCGATTTCGAAATCCATGTCAGCCTTTTATCGAATTATTATTAGATGCATGGGCTTGGTTGGAGTGCGTTGCTACTCACTGGTGCACCATTAAAGGGCGCGTGAAGGCTACAGTCCGGTAGAAATACCGATACAGAGACACCTCCGTCACGATCGTGGGCTACACGATGACGCAACGTTTCTGTCGACACTACCCTGCCTTCAATTACAGCAAGCCATCGTCGAGGTGATGAGAAAGGTTAGTGGCGTTACCTGAAAGTCCACCCTTCTCAGTCAAGCTTATTGTCGTTTTATTGTCGCGATGCAATCAAAGATCAGCAGCGCGTTCCTAGTGCCCGCCGCGCGGTCCTCGTTACCGTGGTTGCCCCGTCCATCGCAGCTTACATATTTTCAATAGTGGTATTCGCGCTAACCCTTGCTGCAGTAACCGCCTTTCAAGCGGGCTGGCTTACACGCATAGGTACGCCTACATATACACACGCACACACGTAGAACCTCTGCTGCTATTTCGCAAACGCACGGCAATAAAAAGCTACACATTCCGAAGTTTTACACTATGCTGATATCTGATCGGCACTTTCTTCTTCGCTTAGCCGGCCAAGCCGTACCTCGATATTCCATCATTATCCTTCTGTAATGTAGTTTTGCTGTGTCGTCGCAGGATACTTCTTATGGAGTTGAGCACGAGCGCGTGTGTGCCAACGAATATATGACACCTCGTGTGTGTGTGTGTGTGTGTGTGTGTGTGTGTGTGTGTGTGTGTGTGTGTGTGTGTGTGTGTGTGTGTGTGTGTGTGTGTGTGTGTGTGTGTGTGTGTGTGTGTGTTGGGCTTATGTTCATGCGTGTCTATATTGTATGCGCCGAATAAGTTTAATTACACAGCCCGAGGGGCACAAGGTGGACGGGTGTGAGCGAACTTCAAGCTTGCATGTACAACATACTAATTGTCGGTTATGTGGCTCTTGATAATGTGGCTGTATGTTATAGAGCTTGTTGGTGGTTGGCTATCTTTTTGTTTGTTTTTGTCGATACATGTAGCGTGTGAGTCAGGCTCTTGTGTGCGCTTGCTATGCTACGACGACTAGCCCGAGATGAGAAACTGGATTGTGTGTGTGAATGTGTGCACCTCAAAATGTTTATTAAGACAGTAATGTATGTGTGTCGTGTGTCGTTGTGTGTGTATAACTAATAAAGTGTCATGAAATAGTTGTTCGTGTGAGTGTGTGTTTGCAAGTCATATGTACATAGCTCATTTGTCTGTCTATGGTATATGGACCTAGACAAGGTGATGCCGCTAATTGATAGCAGAAGCCAAAGTAAGTGTGTATGGGAGTGAGAGAGAGAGAGAGAAAGAGAGAGAGAGAGAGAGAGAGAGAGAGAGAGAGAGAGAGAGAGAGAGAGAGAGAGAGAGAGAGAGAGAGAGAGAGAGAGAGAGAGAAAGAGATTGCGTGTGGGTTTGGATGTGTGAAGGATGACAGATATTGGATTTTATCCCGTAATGCGGGACTGTGGACTTTTGTTTTCAGAACTAGATCTTACATACTGGACCGTTTTCCGACCGCGCGACCGTTTCATGTAATGGGTAAGCTGTATGGGAGCCCTAATAACACGTGTGCGAAGCTCATTGATTTGCTGTGGAGGACAGGGTCAGCAGGAGAATGAAGCGGGACTCCAAGAATGTTCAGCCTTGAATTGGTTTTTAGAAATTGATGTGAACATAGATATTGTAATCATTCATTCATTATTTTTCTTCTTTTGGAAATAACCATGATGCATTCCGCATGTGTTTGTTTTTGAAAGCGGTGTTTGCAATCTACACTGGCCATGTAGATTTCAAACATCACTCTCATAAATAAACACAATCTAATATTGTTTCCACTACAGGTCAATAAGCTGATCAATCCCGGTGATGAAGCACGGCGCCCAAGGGTGGTGTGCCCCTTAAGCACACCCGTCAACACACTCAAATTTCGGGCACTGTGCGACGGCGGGTCTTCCAAAGTTGTATGGGATAGAAATTGTTTTTTTAATTCATATTCCTCCGATGTAAATGATCAGCATCTTTCAGTACATAATGCAGCAGCAGCTCCTTGCATGTTCCGGCTCGGAAATCCGACTGAAGTTCGGGAATATCTCTGTATTCATTCACAAAAAAATTCGAAAGGTATTCGTCCGTATCGAGATATGCATGCCCAAGTACTTGTTCGGACCGGTCGAAAAAATCTGGGTATTTACCCAGTCTCATCACCTAGTGACTTTAGGTTTTATTCAATTCATGAAAAAAATTGTGGGGTTCAACTCAACTCATCCCCCGATTACTCAAATTCGTGTCCATTCGGGATTGAAAAAAACAAATTCGACTTACCCGAAACCCCCAAAAACAGGTCGGATCCCCGCCCTGGTGTCCGGATAGATCGCTCGCTGGGCGAATGCGTCCGCTGCTCACTCCAACACAAGCCGCGCAGGATTCCATGATAGCGATAGCGACTACGTGGTGAACATGTGGGGTGCCTGCGATAGTCCTAGGATTCCTTCTTCTAGACGATGGCACGCCACTGATTTTGCGTTGTCCCGTTGCTGGCATCCCTCGTTGCTGTACGGGTACCTGTAGTCGGTGAGCCAGCCAGCCCAAACCTATAGAGCGGTCGCTCAAACCCATAGCGATCCGGTTGTATTTCGTTATTTCGCTTCGCCTGTATGTCGTGTATATTATTTGAAAAACGCTATACCTCATATTCCGAATAGGAGGTATATTCGCGAATATACCTCCTATTATTTGCCTGGACCTATAGCTCGTATCGCTTCGCGATTTATTTATTACTAATAATTCCGACGTGTCAGTACGTTTCGGTACTGTATAGTGATACGTACCGCTTTCGCTATTCCGCTATTCCTCTAGTGGCCAGCCTAAGGTTTTTACCGCCTCTTTTCTTCTTTTTGCTTGATGGCCTCCGCTGCTTTTTCTTGTAAGAATATATTTCGTGTTCACATTTATATGATATCAAAAGAAATTCAAGCGATAAAACGGACGAAAATGGAAGGTAATTCAAGTCGAAATTAAAACAAATAATGACCATTTATTGAAACCCTTGAGAACTTTTTGATCCTGTCTTGTGCGTGATGAAAAGCACCGACCATTGTTTATTCGTGCCGTATTATGTATTCTGCAATCTCCTGTCGGACGGTGACCGTGCACAGCAAGGTCGACGGCCGTTGACGGGCGTCTTCTTGTGTTTTCTAAGTACTTTCAATCCTTGAGAGACACACGGATTAAGATCAAGCAGCGTGTACATCTCCGGCAACTGACATTCTCTACTCAAACCACCCTCGAAAGATACAACTTGGTGCTGCAGAATTGATTGAATTCAGCAGGTTTGACTTCGACTTTCGGCGGCGGGAAACCTAAAAAGCGCATATTCACTCGCTTCGCCGTGGCTGATGCACGGGTTTTTGTTCGTGACCGGGGCAACCCCCCTCTTCGGCTATACTTGAGAAGCTTCTCTCTGGTGCTTTACATTAATATTTTCATTAAATTTCATCCGTTGTGGAGTGCTTCCGAACTGTACGTACTTCGGGTATTAGCATTATAAAACGAATCCTGAGTGCGGTGGAGAACATAAGCACCAGGGCGGCGGCAAAAAGGAGATATCGCTCCTGTACTTCTTGCGATTATCCACCAAGTAATGAACCTAAAGAACTGTACACACCTCCGAGCTAGCGCTAGCGCCTGAGTAGCTTGCTTTACTTACTGAACACGTCCTGCTCTTTCTGAGCTGCAAGGATGGTCTTCAGAACTGGAAGTCAAACTCGTGCCTGAAATGGTGTCAGATTGTGCCCACTCCGGATCTTTTGTCATTTTGGAAGCTTACCTTACTCAGGTAAGACTCCCGAAATTCAGCAGAGACGAGCGTCGCGGAACGTAGAAATACTGAAGGGTGTGTGTATATGGTGTCTCAGGGGAGGACGCGTCGTAGGCTGCGAAAACACGATGCTGGTTTCCGAAAAATTGTAAGTATGGCGGGTCGTAGCCAGTCGTGGCAGTCAGTAGGTGCGCTAGCATAGCAAGTCGTCAGTTCACACCACGTGCTCGGATGCAGTCAACGACAGCTGGAGGATGTTCGAAATCTATCACGCGGCCTCATGCTCGAGGGGGGACCGTCATGGCTGAGTTGGCTGAATTTGGAGAGGAAGCGTCGCTGCACAATTTGTGTCGTACATTATTAATGAGCGCGTCAGCGGTCGTTCTTGGCGAGAGTGGCCGCGAGCGCAGCAACCCGACGACGTCATCCAAAGCGGACGAATACGCTACGCTGTCTACGCAAGCCGGTGGCATCTTGCGCGACCTCAACACAACAACCTCGATGCTCCCATCTCGGCACAGTGTGTCGGTACAGCTGGCGGCTGAGGGCGACATTGAGACACAGGGCGGTTGCTGAGTGGCCATGCAGTACCTGGGCCACACTGAAACGGCTGTAATAGAGCTAGCCTGTCTTTCTCTCCAAGGTAGGACAGATTTCAACTTGGGGGGAACTGAGTTAAGGAGGAAACGTGCGTGACGTGCAGGCTGGTTAAAATTTCCAGTTGGGCTGTGTTCCGTGGGCTGTGGTGGCCGCAGCGCGTTGCGTGTAGCGCCGATGCAGTTGACTCTACGAGAAGCAAGAAAGCCGGGTATAGCAACCAGGGACCAGCGCGGAAGGTTCAAAGATATTACTCTAACCGTATGATATCCCGTTTTGATGTCTGATTGGTAGCCAACACTGATGGGGACGCGTGTGTCGCCCGAGCAATTATGGTGTTGCCTCCGAATAATGCCAGCTGTGATTGCACCTTTCCGGTCAGTGCGGCGGACACGTCCTCTTAAATAGCAGTGAGGGGCCGTCGCGGTAAACGCGCCTGGAACAGTCCTTGACGTGATCATGACGCGTGCTGCATTTCTTACGTACCGATCAATACAGTTGTCAAAAACGACAGTACTTGGACAGTAGTTTATTCATCGATTCCGTAGTATGATACGGTACCTGTACCCGTAGTTATGTGACGAGGATTGTAAATATCGATACGCAATATAATATATTTATTTACAAGAAAAAGCAGCAGAGGCGATACGCAATGGAAAGGGGACGACAACAAAGACAGGTACCCGTACTTGTACGAGGTACACGAGGCTTACACGCATCGGCGCATTCGGTTTTTCTATGGGGTACAGGTACCTGTACGGGGTAAGGAATTATATATATATATCAACGGGGTACGGGTACCAGTACTGGTACGGGTAGTATATATCCGCATCGACATTTTTTTGGGGGGGCGCCCCCGCCCCGCCCCGCCCCGCTCCGGGATATGGGACGACTGGCATCGACATCCACTTACCCAAATATGTTCCTACTTAGGGCTTTCTATTTTACATAAATATATTTTTTTGCAAGAAAAAGCAGGTGAGATACTGGATTACAAGAATAACAGCATGAGCACGAACATGGAAAAAGGGATAAGGGGAAAAAAAAGGGCAAGAGTGACAAGCAAGAGGAGCACGGAATCCAAAGCACGGCAAAAAGAAGCATTACATTGTGCAAAACCCTAGCAGCTTAAACTAAGGAACCACCTGGGCAACGCCGAAAATGCAACACGTAAAGGCGACAAGCGTCCTTCAGGCGCCGCTCGAGGAAGCACGGGGACGCTTGCGGCGCATGGCGCAAGTGAAAAGCGCCGTGGCAAGGGAAGGCATCCCAGCCCGGGAAGAATTGGCCTCCACACCATCTGCGGCGGCGGACAAACCGCGCAAGACGTTCTCCGCGTGAGCAACATAGACGGCGAGAGAAACCTTTCGGCGCCAAGAGGCCAACAACTTGCCAACATGCATCCCCTCATAGGCCGTTGCCTTCTTGGCCAACTCCGTCAAGAAAGTCGTGGCGTGGCCACCGAGAGTGCCGAATTCTGTGACTGCAAAGGGAATTAAGCGGATGTCGGGACTATTCCTCACCCCCTCCGAGTACTTCTGGAATTGGTCTTCTCGGCACGGCGTACAGCGACTTCGGGAGACGGGGGGCTAGAAACGCCGAACAAACCGAAAACCACGGCATCAAGAGCAAATCAAGGAGCTCGCCCACGCGACCCGAAGTAGGCAGGTCCGAAGCCAAAATCGCAAGGGCGCCGTGGCCGAGACGAAATACAAAGCGAAATACGAAACTCCGGCCGATCGCGGTTAGAAAACGTGGGAGCGTGTTGCAAGTCATACTTTCTAGTTATTAGTTGCAGACAGCTATTGTAAGCTATTCTAGATATAATTAGTACATGTCTAGATCTATGTACCGATAATTTGTTTGATTCGGTACATAGTTGTCGCTCGGCTACAACTCTTAGCTCACTTATGTTGTCCCGACACCACGCCTCGTGTTGGTTGTCTCTGTGACTATCCTATTTGCATGACCATGATTGTAACTACGTGTGCGTCAGTTACCTTCCATACTGATCGCGTTTGCACGATTTAATAGGTTATGGGCCCCCGCCTCACGTCACTCACGCGCGACAACTTGGTTCGGTGAGCTGCGATCGCCACCTCTCCCGCAAAAGGCAAGTTCACATAGAAACTTAGTACTTTCACCTTGTTGTCGACGGCATCGCCAGTATAAACTGCGCTTTAAAACCCAACACACCACCCCACCTAATTCAGCTGCCCGAGGACGCGAGATAATCACCCACACCGACGCACTCGTCGTGTGTGGACAGGGTGCACACATGTCCAAGCTGGAGAAGGGGGGGGGGGGGGGGGGGGGGGGGGGGGGGGGGGGGGGGCACTACCGGATGAATACAAATACACATGGTGCACGACAGCCCTAGCTTAATTGAGTTATATATTTCTTTAGCGACTCAGCCGCCAGCGTTACGCTCCACGTGACATGGCCGTGGCCTCGACTTGTGCCCCACATGGAGTGTAGGACACAGAAAAGGTACTTTGAGACACCCCGGTGCTACATGCCGAGGGGTCGGCGGGCATCATACCGTCTCTATGAAACCGTTGTTAGGCACAAGTCCGGCTAGCGGTTCTTACCGTTGCCTGTGGTCCTGTTTTTTCTTTAGTCTGCCGCGATGGCACCAAAAAGTCGTTCCGCCGACTCTCCACATGTCACGCCTGCTGATTCCCTTGACCCCAACTCTCAGTATAGCTCTCTCGTCCCAGCCCATGATACGCTCGCGCTAGTCCTTGAGCAAATGGCGCTCATAAACGCTCGCCTAGACGCGCAGACGGCCGATGTTGTTGTTGTTGCATCTGCCGACCCCCATGTCATTCAGCGCCGTCGCGATGCGCAGCGCGAAACCCCGCGCGACGATCATTCCATGGACCTCCTCCCACCACCTCCACCATACCCCCATCTCGGCTATGCCCCTCCAACCCACGGACCCCTCTTCCCAATGATGGCACGGCCGCACCACGTCCCCACCTCTTGTGGTCACCCGCACCAACACGGTCCGCCGCTTGCACTGCCCGGCCATTCCCCATTTCCTAGTGGCTCGCCTCCTCACTTTCTTGGCCAGCATTCCTCTCTTGCCCAGCGTGGTGCTCACAGCAGCCGTAGCGGACGTCGCCCCACCATTGACCCGGTGGTCGTCGGCCGTGCTGCCCATGATGCAATCGGCTTCGACAAGGACGCCCTCAACCGGTCCATGAAGATGCCACTCCCCACCATGGGGCCCAACTCGGAGTTCAAGCAGTGGAAGAGGAACTTCCTCAACTTCCTCTCCCTCAAAGCTTTAGCTAGCCATCCACGAGTCCGGCGTCTGGCTGGATGAGCAGGCCCAGCACTACGCCTACACACTCTTGCTCCATGCAACCAGCGACAGCAAGCCCACGGACCGGGCCATGAAGTGCGTGTCACATGCACGTCCCGACTGCGCCATTGCAGCCTGGGACATCATGTGTGAAAGACTGGAATGCATGTCCTTCGCTCTCTCTCTCTCTCTCTCTCTCTCTCTCTCTCTCTCTCTCTCTCTCTCTCTCTCTCTCTCTCTCTCTCTCTCTCTCTCTCTCTCTCTCTCTCTCTCTCTCTCTCTCTCTCTCTCTGTTGGACAACCTCATGCTTAGGTAGCGCCCCGCTTAGTCCTAGACTGACTCCGTCCTCTTCGTGAGACAGACGTTCGATGGCCCACGTGGTGGTCGTGGCCTCCCCAACAAGTGCAGCGCATGTGGCAGCCTGGACCACATCGTGCCCTCTTCCACTGCCCCAAGTGACGCCCTTCTAAAGTGGACTCTTGTCAAACGGAACATCATCGTCCAAAAGTACGGCACCCCTGGTGGCTCTGCTTTTGCGCACGCTGCCCTGCCGAGCGACGTCCCCGCGGCGACGACGCTGTGTTAGAGTTGGGAACGGCTAGTTACACGGAGATCGTGCCGGCCCCACAAGGGAGCCGGCTGTGGTGACTAGAGAAGTGAGAGGAGAGAGATGGCGGCCGGCGAAGGCACCGGCAGGCCCGGCCGACCGCCACTAATAGGGAATATAGTACCGCTAATCATGAACTGGATCCGGATCCTACGGCTCCGCGAATCCCCGAGACTACTCGGGTTCGGACTCGGTCTCGTGGGTCCGGACCCTAGAATCACAGATAATCGCTGGATCCGAACCCTAGGTTCGGTAGGTAATCGCGGGATCCGAACCCTAGAACCATTGGTAATCGTTGGATCCGGTACCAGTTATTGTAAGTAATCGTTGGATCCGGTACCAGTTATTGTAAGTAATCGTTGGATCCGGTACCAGTTATTGTAAGTAATCGTTGGATCCGGTATTCATCGTACTTTAATGGATCCGCGGTAATCGTGAGTACCTCATCCTCGCAAAACGATGTGGAATCGCGATACCCAATCAGTACTTACGATTCCGAGTATCTCACGATTCTGTGGTGGCCCGAAGTGACACGCTGTTTTTGGGGAAGGTATTTGGCAATGCAAATCTGCTGAGGTGTATGTCTAGGATTGGTTCAATAGCCCCGATTGTTGTCATTCCGCAGCCTTGAATCGATTGTAGCCCACCCAAGGGCCAGTTAAACGGTGCGTACGCGCTTGAAATCCACCATAATCTGCCCGTCCACATCCAACTCCTATTATAGTTAGCAACAATGGCGGGGCAAGCGGGAAGTAGTAGACCGTCTAGATCACGGAAGAGCTTGTCATCGACGGCTATCCAACGTAGAGAAGAGGAGCTTGTTGGGAATTCATGTAGGGTGTTCAGGATACTTCAGTCAAAATCTATTGTATGGGATCCAAGCATGAGCATGCGCATGTAACTAGTAGAGATGTAAGAATTGAATTTGCAGTCCCCCAAAATGCGCAATTCCCCAAAGCCCCCCAATCCCCCAAAATGCGCAATTTGTATCAATTTGCATGAGTACTTCGAGTATTTGTTGGAATCGCGAACCCAACGAATCCAACGGAACCAAGAAGTACTCATGTACTCGGTTCCGGAACCGAAAACGCAGGTACTCGCAGGATCCGAACCCTAGAATCACAGGTAATCGCTGGATCCGAACCCTAGAATCACAGGTAATCGCGGGATCCGGACCCTAGAATCACAGGTAATCGCGGGGTCCGAACCCTAGAATCACAAGTAATCGTGGGATCCGAACCCTATAATCACAGGTAATCGCGGGATCCGGATCCATTTTTTAGAGGTACTCACTAGTTCCGGATCCTAAAAAATCAAGTACTCATGGATCCGAACCCAACAAAAAAATGGATGATCCAGTCCCTGCCGCTAATATCATAACACTAAGTACTAGGATGACAATTAGCTACCTTGTACATAAGCACTAAGCAACGGGATGCTAGTGCTTACACCCCCCTCAAGGTAGCCGAGGTCTTGACGTCGTCCTAGCTTGCGTCGAGGAAGGTGCCGTCTTGGTCGAACGTGTAGTGCTTGTAGCGTATTTCTTAGGCCGGGTAGGTGTAGGGACATGCGCTCACAGGAACGTGCCGCTACCGGCGAGTTACCGATAAGAAGCGGTTCCAAATGAACTGCGTAATGTACTATTTTCTGACATGTAGCGGGAAAAACTGTCCCATGGCGAATTAGCCGACGCATGAGAGCGACCGGCGAGGAAGAAGCAAAGCCAACAAGGCCGTTAGGAGCGTGTAGGCACGCAAAAGCATAGGCGGGCGCTCGCGTTGACTCCCCCCTTTCGCCGTGGGAATGTTGAGCTCCTCGCTAAGTTAGGTGAGCGTTGCGGCGTTGCCTCGGGAAAAAACAATAACATTACTAATTAAAGTACGCACGGGCCGAATTTTCGCGGGTCGGTCGTAAAATAACAGATCCGGTAGAGAGCATCGGTAGGGTGAAGGCTAGGTAAGACTGAAAGCTTGGTGGGGCGAGCGTGGCGCCGGGCGCTTTATACACGCTCTTCTCCTTTTTACGTGGGAGATGGTAGGACAGTCGCGGACAACCAACTCGAATCGTGGTGTCGGTTGGACGATTAATTACTAGCGTGGCGCCGAGCGCTTTACACACGCTCTACTCTTTTTTACGTGGGAGTAGGGAGGAGTAGCGTGGCACCGAGCGCTTTACACACGCTTTTCTCTAGTGTAACTTGGTGGAGGGCCCATAAGTTGTTGGAGTTGGGAACGGATAGTTACACGGAGGTCGTGCCGGCCCCACAAGGGGACCGGTTGTGGTGACTAGAGAAGTGAGAGGAGAGAGATGACGGCCGGCCGACCGCCACTAATAGGGAATATAGTACCGCTAATAGCATAACACTAAGTACTAGGATGACAAATAGCTACCTTGTACATAAGCACTAGGCAACGGGATGCTAGTGCTAACACGTTGACAGTCTACCCACTGTTGAGGCTTGCACGGATGAATACGATGACACCGAGGTGAGTGTCCCCTTTAGCTTTGTCGCGTTCTCATCTTCCCTCACACTTGGTCGCGATCTCTCGCAGATTTGGGTAGTTGACTCCGCCCGCTCGATCAACTTTACATCATTTCGAAGTGATTTCGCTACGTTCACCCCGCCCTCCGCTCCCTCTCCCGTGGGTGGGGTCGGTATCGACGTTAAGGGAAGTGGCTCATTGCGGATTTCCATTCGGCTGGCATCTGGTCATACCATTCATCGCACGATCCATGCACTGTACACACCCGACATGTCATCTCGCTCTACTCAGCGCATCGGGAGACTCCTTAGTGTCAGTTGGATGCAGACACACAACGGCTGTGGATTTCTTTTCCCTACATATTTTGACACTGGCCTACTCGTGGTGCCCACATGAATGGGTATGCTAGAGCCGCCAGGCAACGGTCTCTACCTCCTCCCCCACTAACCAGAGCTACCCCCAAGCCCCTCCGCGGAGAACGCGCGTGACACCGGTTCCCATGTTGCCCTCACTGCCCAGTGCAACCCCGTATTGTGGCACCACCGGTTTGGATACCTTAATATGCAAAGCCTACATGCCCAGCAGACCCGCGGTGTCCCAACTAGCCCAGTACTAGCTAGCTTTGTAAAAATGTTTGTTGCGATTCATGCTTGCTCCACAAGGCCACTCATGCAACCCGCAACACTATTGCTTACGCGAAACCATCCCGTTCCCTTATCAACATATCCTCTGACCTTTGGGGTCCAGTTCATGTCCCCTCCCCACATGGCCTCCGATTTCCCCCCCAGCTCCGGCACGACCGGAGTCGCACATGAGCAGAGGTCAAGCAAGTCCGACTCGACCATCACCAGCTGACCGGCTTAGCTAATAAACTACCTCGCAGCGTCTGGAGCAGGCCGCGCTTCGTGGAGACTAGCGACATTTTATATTTCATACTATATCCAAAAAATACGGATAGATAAAAAAACATAAATACATGGTTACGTGTATGTTTTAGACTGTATCGCTACTGCCAATGGAGAGGTTGGGATAAGTGGCTCACGGTGTAGCTCATGTTAATATAAGACCACTAACGGCACATACAGGGGGGGGCCATAAACATCAAGCGGTTTCACCCGGTACATGTTGTAAACAATTTCAATTTCAATGCGGTTCCTAAAGTCGAAAGACGACGCATTCTTTGAGCTCGAAACCATTTTGTTGGAAATCCAACACTTGCATGCACGCCATCACTCCTAGTCAGGCACGTTCACACCGGTCCTCAACTTCGACTCGGACTCTGTCTTTAAGGTTGCTGTCACCCGCCATATGTGCGCTCGCATGGGCGTCGGCGTGCAATTTTCTGCCCCTTATGACCATCACATTCTCTGCAAATCCGAACGCCCATGGCGCACAATCCAAGACAATGCTTCTGCGATGCTCCACAGCATGGCCGTCCCCAATTCCATGTGGTCGTGCGTTGTCAGCACTGGTGTGTATCTCTGCAACCGCGCTTACATTCGCTCGGTCGGTCTCACCGGTGGCATTCCCCTCACTCGCCTTACGTCGTCGGTGCATGACGCATCCAAGATTCGCGTCTTCGGGTGCCCCGTCTTCGCCAGAGTGCCCGAAAAGTTTGGTAAAAAACTCGGCGAAAAAGCGTTTCGTGGCGTCATGGTTGGCTATCCGATTGGCGCCCCATGGTACTGCGTCTACATCCCCGAGACTTGCCGCATCACCACTTCCGTCCATGTTGTCTTCTAGGAATACACCGCCGCGGGCTTCGGCACGCGCCTCCCCATTGACTCGGTCATCATAGACCCTTCGGATGACTATTCCGCTCATGACACTTTCCCCCATCCCACCATGTCGACACCCTACTGTCCGATCCTCAACCCCCTGCTATTGCCCCCCGTCAGGTTCGACTCCGGTCGCACCCCCTCCGCTTTGGGGACCTTGTGGCCCACATTTCCGACTACCCGCCGACACTTGTCACGGCGTGTTGTGACCTTGACTTCGGCAAAGCCAAAGAGGACATCTTCGAGCAACCCCACGTGCCCGACATGATCACTTGCCCTCCTCAAACCCCTGCCGGCACATCACCTACCGCCGTCGCTCTCCTTTCCGCCCGAGAGTGTTTGGAGCCCAAATCGTACCGGGCTGCTATGGACAGCGCCCATGACCCCCAGTGGCAAGCCGCTATGCAGCAGAAGTACTCCGCCCTCATAGACAACGGCACGTGGGAACTCGTCGACCTTCCCCATGACCGCGTAGTCGTTAACAACATGTGGATCTACAAAGTCAAATCCGACACCGTTGGCGATGTCTCCCGCTTCAAAGCACGGCTCGTCGCCAAAGGATGCAGCCAACGCGTTGGCCTCTACTATACGGAAAACTTCTCCCATGTCATCCGCATGGCCAGCCTTCGCCTCTTCCTTGCCATCGTGGCCGCCCGCGACCTTGAATTGTGTCAGCTTGACATCGACACTGTGCTCCTCTATATGCCCCAATCAAGGAGGACGCGTACATCCGCCAGCCCCTCGGCTTCGCTGATGGCACGTCCAAAGTGTGTCATCTCAAACGCTATCTCTACGGACTTAAACAGTCCCCTCGCGAGTTCAACATGCTACTTCATGCATGGCTTGTCGACCACGGGTGACAACAATGCGTCTCCGACCCATGCATATACATCTTCCGCGCCGGTCACGTTTTCGCCATGATCACGCTTTACGTGGACGATATTCCCGCAGCATGCAATGATGCCACATGGCTTACAACGTTCAAGGCTCAGCTTGGTGCACGGTTCAAAATTAAGGACCTTGGCGAACTCTCCCAACTCCTCGGCATGCACATCACCCGCGATCGCTCAGCCCGCACCATCTCGTTGGATCATCCCAAATACCTACGCGACATCCTCGCAAGATACGGCATGACCGACTCCAAGCCCTCGTCCCTCCCTATGGACCCCGACTTTCTCGCCGGCCTCGCGCACATGACTTCACCCCTCTTTACCGGGGTGGCCAAAGACGTATGCCCAAGTCTCATGGGCAGTCTCAAGTACGCGGCCGTTTGCACGCATCCAGATGTTTCTACGGCGTTGAGCATCCTTGGCTTCGTCCAAGCATCCCCCACGGACGCACACATGCAGGCCCTAAAGAAGGCCCTTCGATACCTCCATGGCACCATCGACATGCGCCTAACGTTGGGGGGGGGGGGCACGGATCACAGCCTGCAACTTACACGCTTTGCCGACGCTGACTGGGCAAACAACATCATCACCCGCAAGTCCCGTTCGGGCTATCTATTCACTCTCGGATGCGGGCCCAACAGCTCCAAGTCCAAACAACATACTTGTGCGGCCCAATCCACTTGTGAAGCCGAGTACTACTCTGCGGCTGACGCCACCATGGAGGGACTCCACCTCCGCCAACTTAGGGGGGAGATCTTCAACGCCCCCATCACCGAAACCGCCACAATATGGGAGGACAACAACACCATAAAAATTGACTCGTGTGAAGCGGAAAAGAGAGCCAAAGCCCCACGACCCATGCCAGAAATCACCCGCATATAATCCGGTAGGGAAGGTCTGCAAAATACCAAGAGGTCAGCGTGGACAAGGACACGAAGAATGCGCGAAATGCCCCGATGAATGTGGCCCCCTAAATCTCTCGAGCGGTTGAGAGCGTCAAGAGTCGGAATTTGTAAGCAAGTCTATTAGGTAGCGGACGCCGCCGCATTGTCTACCGGAGACAACAACACTTATTTTTCCCTAAGCATATTGGTTTGCAGTGGCCTCTTTCGCTACCCGACGTGATAGCAGGCGTTTGTCGTAGTTTGGTACATATGTGGTATGTGGCCACATATTTCAACTATGCTTTTTCGGTGCGCCGGTAAAGCGCACGCCTAATACGCAGGAGGTCGCGGGTTCGATACCCGGTGAGTCCGATTATTGTATGTAGTCGTGTCACGGTCCGAGAAGAACCCCCACCTTCCACATTGGTTTCGGAGCCGGGCTGCGGTCCGGGGAGACTCCGGGGGGGGGCGTGGTAGTGTCGTAGTTTGGTACATATGTGGTATGTGGCCACATATGTCAACTTTGCTTTTTCGGTGCGCCGGTAAAGCGCACGCCTAATACGCAGAAGGTCGCGGGTTCGATACCCGGTGAGTCCGATCATTGTATGTAGGCGTGTCACGGTCCGAGAAGAACCCCCACCTTCCACACGTTGATGTGACGCCACCCAGTGCTCGAGGTGTTGCCGATCCACCGAGCGAATGCGTACCTTTGTCGCCCTAGTCGGCGTTGTTGAAGATGGGGGCCTCCGTTTCTTGAAAAGACGGGGGCCACTATCACGCACACGTGAAATCGCATCCAAAAACCATACCATGTCTTGCTACTGGTCAAATAGACTTCAAAGGCGGCGGCGATAGCATCACAGACAGTGGCGTGATGGTGGGTAACTTCTCGGACGAGACAGCACGGCGGAAAGCCCGATACCTGATACCGGGACGATCGAACACAGCGCGACACCGTCCCGCGCCCGCTAGTGCAACAATTGTTTGATATTGTTGCATGTTCCACCCTCGTTCGCACGGTTGTTGTTGAGCTGCGTGAGAAAATTTCAACCGCAAGAAAGTGGGATTACGTCGTGCATAATGAGCATGTGTTGGCGGTGTAATAGTAGCGTCGGCGCGGCGGTAAGGGCACGCGGTACAAATCGATTAGGATTTTTTTCGGAACCCCGGATGTATGTACATGTGCCATTGGGAATCGTTGTTGGAGCAACGATTGGCCCGGGTAATGTACGATAAGGCTAGGGATCAAGTTAATTTTGTCGATGTTGATGGTAATGATATTTTGCAACGTCGATGTTGATGGTATTGATATCTTTGATTGTCGATGTTGATGGCGTTGATAGTTTGAGATGCTGACATCGATGGCAATTTAAGCCGATATTATCGCCGATGTATCGATATTTGGGACGATATATCGATACAGCATCGGGCTTAAATAATCAATGTTTTAAAATTGTTTTGATAATTGATGGCATTGATGCGAGCACTACTGCCATCGTGTCGATGTCGATGTCGCAACCTATCACATCGATGGCACTATCACCATGTGATGATGATACTATTGACGATGTATCGATGTCTGATCCCTAGCCTTAATGTACGACCATGTACACTCGACGACACTCCTCTCCCCCATGTGTGTGTGCCGTAATCCTCGGAGGTCAAAAACTGCAAGCAGCCGCATTTATTGCTATAGTCCCTCCGCCTAAGCAATGACAACATATGAACATAAATAGTAATACAATTAAGAAAAGGTAGATCTAAAAGTAACTCCAATGCTTGTCAAGAATACAAAATGAAAGTTGCTGCTAGACTTTCGCAGTGCATGGCCCGCTCCCTTCGAACCGGGGTGCCGACCGGCGTTTGGGAAGGGTCGACGCGCCACCTTGATCGTGCTCCCGCGTGACTTCGGTATGGCCGGAGATAGAAGGGGGTAGGATGACAAAAAACCCTCCTGACGTAGTCGCTCGTCGATCCCGCCGCCGCCTCCCGTGCAACACGCCCTTAGGTCGTTGCCGTTCCTTCGGACGCGGCGTCCCTCTTGGTCGAGGCCCCCTTTCATCGCTAGGGCGAGTGGGGCTGTGGGGGGGGGGGGGGGAGACTACCATATAGAAATAATTGGCGCTCATACTTCCGCGCATGTGAGGTTTCCCATCATTTCCCCGGCTTCTCCATGCAGGTACCCGTGCACCAACTCGGCAACTAGCCAACGATCGTACCGTCCCCCCACCGCTCACACGTCCGTCGAGGACCTTGATTTCGAGTGCGAGCCTCCGCGCTGACCTACGCTCGCATTCTCTTATATTATGTGTACGTTATCGATAGTGGGTAGCGGCATGGTAGAGAATGGTCATTTTGGATCTTATTGGATCCAAAAGCCGCGGGATCCGGACGTTCTTCAAAAACCCTCCGTTCAGGTTTTCTGACGGCCGCCGATCTTGGGGATCGTTGCCGCCGGAGCTCACCGCTCCTCCCGTCACGACTGTCCTCCTCGTTAATGCAGTCGTGCTCCCACCCCCCCTCTTGGATCGGCTCGACGTCAACATGCCGGACGACGGGCAGCGAGCGCTCTTCCCTGGCGCTACTCCCCGGCTGTCCGCCGCTAGGTCCAACACCCTTGATTGACGGATGACTCGACCATACCCTTTTAGTGTTCACACGCTTCTGAGATATGGGCCCCACCCCCACGTGGTGTGGTATCTGAGGACTACATAGTCTTGGATAAACACATCGGACGGACCGAGCGGGGGATTTTAGCGCTAGTACCGTACAAATGTTATTTTCAAAAGCCATTTGTATAGTAAGGTTTTCTCGACAGTTGTTTATAACACGGATCGCACGTGTCTGCTCACCCCGCCTAGCCCCCATACCATGTCAAGCATTGCACGGTAATAGGGTTGCTAGCGCCCACAACGATGAGGTAGGGGTGAGTGCCGACGGGCATGCTAGCGAACTCCCCTCCGGGGCCGGCGCTGCTTCGCCGCCGGCGGGCACCGTAGTTTCAAAAGTTGGAGAGACATCTTGGTGGGGGAGTCCATGGCGATGCTGAAGTCGTCAGCGAAACCATGGCCGGGGTACGTTTCCATGGGTTCGGTTGGGTCGGCTTCGTCTTAGGGGCGCCCGATCGGCAGCCTCTACTGCCGACCGTGAGCCAGCTGAGGAAGGGCTCGATAAATAGGGTAAAAAGAAAGGTGAGAGGGTATCACCTTGTAGGGTACCGAAGTCAATGTATATACATGTGGTGGAGTCGCAGGGGTAAGGTTGTTTGTGGTGGAGATGGCATATAGCTGCTCGCACGTGTCAGTAAACGAGGGAGATATACCGAGTTGTGTTTGGACACGATGCGGTGGTCGGCGGCGTTGAATGCCTCCATGAAGTCCGCGTACATTATGAAGATGTCATTGTTGTGGACCTTGGCGTCCTCCATCATCATGATGAGGGAGGCAAGGGCTTCGATACGGAGCTGTTGGTAGGCTACAACTCTTCACAAGCCTCGGGTTAGTTATCTTTGCGACTGTCGTATTTGCGTGCTTGTGATTGTAATTGCGTATGCGTTTGATACCTTCCATATTGAACGTGTATGCACGCTTCAACATGTCATGCCCCCCCTTCCTCAAGTCACTCACGCGCGACAATTTTTTTGGCGAACTGCGATAGACAACTCTCCCGCGGAAGGCAAGTTTCCATAGCAATATAGTACTTAAACCGTGTAGTCAGCGTTACCGCGAGTATAGTAATTGCTTTTCGAAACAGCACGACCCCCCGCCTAAGTTAGTTGCCCGAGAACGTCCGCCAGCCAACCACGCAGTCGCACTCCCCGTGTGCGGACAAGTTGCAGACAAGTCCAAGCATGGAAAGGGGGGGGGGGGGGGGGGGGGGGCGCACTGGTGGGTGTATACACATACACATGGTAAACGACCGCTTGAAAATAATCATATCATCATCATATTTATCATCATATTCATGACGCGACGCTACACATGTTTTGGCCGTGGCTGCAACCCTTGCCCCACGACGAGTGGAGGATACAGAAAAAGCACTTTGAGACGCCCCGGAGCATCAGGCTGAGGGACCGTCGGGCATCATACCGTCTCTCTAAAACCAATGTTAAGTACGAGTGCGGCTAGTGGTTTTACCACTACCTGTCCCTACATGTCACCGTCGTCGTTCACAATGACGCCAACACCCCGCACGGCGGATCCACCCCCCCATCACCCTTGACGACCTTGCGGAGTAGTCCTCATGTCAAGTGTGCAAGAGGACGTGAGTGCCGCACGACCATGCGTACGCAATGTCGATATGGCGGGAGGGTAGGGGTGTGCTAATACGTGTGGGAGGGTTAGAGGGGAGGCGGTGTTCCATGAGGCGTTGATCAGGCTAAGGGAGCGGACGAAGAGGTCGCCGGGGAAGGGGGGGGGGGAGGGGGGGGCTATGATGGAGGGATTCAATCCACGAGGCCGATTTACGGGTTATGTGGAGGAGACAAAGGTGTGGGTGTTGCCGTGTAAGTACATCGAGGGATTATTATGTTTGCTAGGGCGGTGGGTACAACCTCGGTTTGCATGAATTAACATCTGCTCATGAGTATCCCGTTGCAGTGGTGTGCATCAACTTCGATATTGGTTATGATATAGTTTATGTGGACGTGTGGTGGGAGTTCTGATGTGTGATTTAGTAAGTATTTGGGCTATGGTGCGAAGGCTCACGAGTTCATGATAGAAAGGGGCTTTGGAAGGAAAGGACTGCGGCCGAGTCGAGATTACCTAGGGGAGTGGGAATGCCATGTGCAAGGATGAGGTGAAATACATACTTTGTGTATGGTTTGAGTGCGTGTGGGTGAGTTAAAGTGGGGAGGTAGGGAAGCCGGTAGTTGAGATTTTTCCGTATATGTCATTCAAATCGGATGGCGGGGGTGGGTAAGGGGATCGGACCTCAAGGGGCGGAGCCCACCGTCAGTTACGAAGCTAGGGAGGAGTAACGGCCTTGTGGACCGAGTCGTCGATAGGATTTGGCTTGGGGGCTCCGTCAGTCCAGCTGTTCTGTTGTGGGGAGTCATGTGCAAAGCCGCGGCGGGACTTGGTTCCTTGTTTAGGGAGTCGACCCGGGCTTTCAAATTCTCGTCGATGTGGTCCGTGGGAGTCAGATGGTCTGCATGTGCTTGTTTGGTCGGGCCTATCTAACGCTTGCTCATGTGCGACTCCAGTCGTGCCGGATCGGGAATGGAGGGGGGCAAAGCAAGCGAGAAAAATCCGCGCAAAGGTCGTCGACAGTTATTTCTCGATCCACGCACACCCTCGTCCGAGGTAGTCGATGCTCCTCCCGTCGCAGCTCGCCACCTAGCCTAGTCTTCCCTCCTCCTTCGGGGTCTTGGAAGAAGAAATACCTAAGCCTCAAACGGTGTCCGACTGGCGCTCATGCCTCCGTGCCAAAGTTCCCGGTCCTTCGCCGTATAATGTTTTCGAGCACATGTTTGATCGCGCTGCGTCCGCCCGTACCCTCCCCCGGTGGTTTACGTTGTTAGGGGGGCGCCTATATATGCGACTAGTGTGCCGTTGCGATAACCCTAGGCACATTACTTAAGTAAACCTATGGATAACTCGGTATCGACTAAGGGAGGGGTTGGTCAAATACATAAATAGAGTCGCCGCTCCGCAAAAGATGCTGAGTACGGAAATATTTTATTCGAAAACCCCCCGTACCGGGTTTTTCGGCGGCGGGCGATGATGTGGACCTCCGCCGCCATACCGCGTCGATCCTCTAGCTACGGCCCTCAACCGGCCTGAGAAGCTCGCCTCACCTACACGGGAGACTCGAGTCCCACATGGTTTGTCAATTGTCATATAGCGCTATGCGTGGCGCTCCTTCCCGGTTGTCCGCGGCCAACCCAACGCTCGCCGCCAACGTAAATCCGCCCGTATCCTAGTCGCCGCAAAACGACACCTTAGATGCATGTCCCGCCCATAAACAAGAAATTGTGCGAGGAGTACAAGGCTTGAAGAGAAGTATCGGACTAGCCGAGCGGGAGATCTTGACGATTATGTACATATAAGGTTTTTAAAATCCCTCCGCACCGAGGCTTCCCAACAGTTGAAGATCACGCGGATCATAGCTATCGCGTTTCCTCCCCCCTAGCCCCCAAACCGTGCTAAACATGGCACGGCTACATAATTACCAACGCCCACCACGTGGAGGTGGGGGTGAGTGCCGGCGGGCATGCGAGCGCATCCCCCGCCGTGGCCACCGCCGTTGCGCCGCGGGCGGGTGCCCGGGTGGTTGCTTGTTGTATCTAGCCCCGATTGATCCGCAAAGTACCTCCCGTACCTAGCCCTTCTTGGAATTTGCGATGCGAGGGGGTCGCCTACACGGGCGATGCGTTGTCGCGATAAATCTTAGCAATACGCCTCAGCATGTCGATGGTGGGTACCGACAAGGGAAGAGGTTGGGGGGCACAGTGGGGTCGTGAGCCAAACCACAAAGGTGCCGGGCACGGACGTTTTAGCCAAAACCCCCATATAGATTTTTTAGGCGGCAGCCGATCACGAGGATCGTCGCCGCCAGACCTTGCATCTCCTCAATTCGCGATTGTCCTTCTCGTTCCTTGTGTCGCGGCCCCCTCCCCTTGGATCGGCTCGGCCTCAAGAGCGCTAGTCGACGTGGAGCGAGCGCCTTGCCACGGTGATGCTTCATACACTTATCCCTTGCCAGCTCCACCATCTGCGTCCCACCGAGTTTGACGTTTATCAAGCATGGGTGCGGAGGACTCTCGCTCTTTTCAGTCTGAACGTTATACCCCCGTATGGAGGAGTTTGTCGTAGGGCCGTCTACATATATTGTGTGGATTTCTTGGGGATGTGCGCCGTGAGTTCATGCATCGCCTTTCCTTGGTTCTTCATGGAACCTTGGGTTCCTATCTCCCCTATGCCTTGCATGAGGGTGGTGAAGGTGTTGTTGCCTGCCTCCCTTACCCGAGGGCGTGGGCTTCTGTGCCTATTTTATGTTATTTTCACTGATTTACTTATTGCGGATTCCGCTGCTTTCTTTGTAATTTTTTTGGTTAAGAGTCAGTATTATTTTGCCGACTGCAGACGACTACGCTTGCCTCTGATTTTAGTCGGAAATGATGGTCGAAATTATAATGCCTGTTTTTAATTAGAAAAAAATACAGTTATCACAAAGAAAGTAGCGGAATCAGCAGACACCACAGAAGCCTAAGCCCTCGGAGCAGGGAGGCAGGCAACAGCAACTGCACCGCCACCATCCCGCAGGGCATAACGAAGATAGGAACCCAGCGTGCCACGAGGAACCACAGAAAGGCGTTACATGAACTCGTGATTTATATAGATATGGGTACTTTTCGCTACGTCCGACTTGAAAACAATTCAACTACTGCTTTAATTACTGACCGCCCGCCGTCACTGTTGGAGGCCGAGGATGGCGGGATGGGAGGTCGTCAAGGACCAGCCGGAAACGCGATTCCCCGTGTAGCCGGAAAAATGTGTTACTGTCAGAGGAGGAAGGCCATTGAGTCGGGTATTCTTTATGTGACATTGTTGTTCACCGGTAGTTGTTGCTACACTGCTGTCAATGCCACGTCCTACAGCTCACTTTAGGGTCGTCCAGTTCCTGTTTCTACAACTGGCAGTTCCGATAAACGAATGAGGTTGTGAGCAGGCGAGACCACCGCTCTATTCAAGTTTCAGCTGAGATTAAGATTAGTATGCTCTTCCTGCGAAAGGCGGGCATTATATGTTGGCAGGAAATCATTAGGACCACAACGACGCTCGTTCGTTCCTGTAGACGCTGGTTCGGTGGGACTCCCGCTTCCGCAGTGACTCGTAGTAGGGACTCATGAAGTCAGGCAGGTATGCAAGAGTCTTTAAGCCGTGTCCGCAAAAATACCTATGGTACTTTTCATACTGGTCGCAGAGCCAGCGACTTAACTTTCTTTGTAGGGGAGACACATCCCTAGTTTCCGTTCTACGGATACACTGTGCCACAGGACAGGGAGTCCACACCATCAATGTCAACGAACACGTTTTTGCACGGCCTAGACAACGTGGTGACGGGCTCAGGAGAGGCAGGTAAGATCCAAGTCATTCTTGCACTCTACCAACTCCCCGACTACTCTTAACTTCGCGGCTCCAGTGCTTTCCACGATGAGTTCCAAGTCAATGCTGAGACAAATTATCAACCGCAACATGCAAACACATCATTATGAATTCCGGGTAGGTGGTGTTAAAAACACCAGTTTGGTTTGCTTCAGAAGCGGGTTGGCAGGCATTGAAGCTCTTTGCTTAAGCGCTGGTGAACTTGGTCACGGCCTTGGTGCCCTCAGACACTGCGTGCTTGGCCAGCTCACCGGGCAGGATCAGGCGCACGGCGGTCTGGATCTCGCGAGAGGTGATAGTGGGCTTCTTGTTGTAGCGAGCGAGCTTGGAGGCCTCGGTGGCAATCTTCTCAAACAGGTCGTTGATGAACGAGTTCATGATAGACATTGCCTTGGAAGACACACCGGTGTCGGGGTGCACCTGCTTGAGCACCTTGTAGATGTAAATCTTGTAGGTCTCGGCCTTGGTCTTGCGGGCCTTCTTCTTTCCGTCCTTGGCCAGGGTCTTCTTGGCCGGGGCCTTCTCGCCCTTGGCAGCGGGGGTCTTCTCAGCCTTAGGAGCCATTGTGAGGTTTGAAAGGTGGCAAAGGGTTGCGAGGTGAGTGAGGTTGATATCGATAGAGAGCTGTGCCTTCCGTCACGGAGTGGCCGTGGCTTTTGTATTCTCGGCCTTGTTTGCCGGGAGTCGCAACTTGTGCACAAGTCTGGCGTTACGAATTACGACGCCTGAAGCGTTGGATAGTGAGCCAATCAGAAGCCGCGAAACGATCAGAAAGGGATCACAGCATAAATAGTACTTAGTAATCAATGTCATGTAGCCGTCGATTCTATACTGATCACGCTTCTGATAAATCTCGCCGTGCGATTGATTTTATACACGCAAATTCAAAACACACCGTCAGATTAAGCGTTCTCTGCAATGATCCCTTTTTGGACCCAATCGACGGTAGCAATCGATTTGTGCCGATATTCGACTATTCGGTATCGCCTCGCATTGCGCGCACCGCTTCGCAGCGCCGCGGCGGGAGCAGATGGCGAAAGCGTACAAAGCCTGACGCACTTCACCACCAAAGGCATATCGCTCTCAAGTCCACCAACAGCCTCTTCAACTATCTACCTACTCATCCTCTCTTACTCACCAACTTCAACAACATGTCTGGAAAGGGAAAGGGCCGCGCTCCCGGCAAGAAGGCCGTCAGCCGCTCCGCCAAGGCCGGACTTCAGTTCCCTGTGGGACGTGTGGCCCGTTACCTTAAGAAGGGCAAATACGCCACCCGTGTTGGTGCCGGTGCCCCCGTGTACCTCGCCGCTGTCCTTGAGTACCTGACCGCCGAGGTTCTCGAGCTGGCCGGTAACGCTGCCCGTGACAACAAGAAGAACCGCATTGTGCCCCGCCACATCCAGCTGGCTGTGCGCAACGACGAGGAGCTTTCCAAGCTGCTCGGCAACGTGACCATCGCGGCCGGCGGTGTGCTGCCCAACATCCACAGCGTCCTTCTCCCCAAGAAGTCCGCCGAGAAGAAGGCTTAAGCACCCGGCCTAGCTTCAATGACCTGAGTACCTTCCGTCAAACCAACAACTGGTGTTTTAAACACCACCTCTCCGGAAACAAAAAATGTCCCTTGTCTTGTGTATATCTGGTCCGTGAATTTGAAGATATTTATGCAAAGAGTCGTTTCAGTCAGACAGGGAAACGCATCAAAATACACCGGTATATTAAGTTGAGCCTACCTGCAAATGCAACATGTAATGGTTATCACGATGTTATCATGAAGCAACGCAAGAGACTGTGTCTGGTCAGCGTGTCGGAAATTGAAAGGGCTGTGAGACCTGTGTTTCGTGCGAGACGTACGGGCTGTGGTTTGCTGTAAAGAAATGATTTTTAGGCATATAACGAGAGGGACTAATCGGGTGTATACATCGGTCGGGCGAGGTACCTCCCCGCCCAAAACCTAAAGAGGTACAGTCCAGGACACGCACGTCAGGCTTGGAATGCCAGTTCTGAAGTGAACCTCAGTCATACACGGCCACTTTGCGTCGCCAGGCCGTTATGTCGCTGAACCGCTCAATCCCGTTGTCGGCGAGTTGTTGCGTAAATACGCTCGAGCGTCAAAACAACTCGTAGCGACTGTTTTTTATATACCGTAGCGGTTTCGTTTAGGGATTGAAGTGGTCTAGAGTAGGAGCCGCCAGTCGCGTCTCGCAGCTTTTTGTATATCTGGAGAAAAAAGGTGTTGCTCAATGGTGACGGGACTTCTTGGGCTCCCTTTAACGTCATGCTTAACAAAAAAAATTATGCGTTACCGGCCCGTCCCACACAGCCTGCTGTGCGATGGTTTTTATCTGCAAGAGGACATTGGCGACCGTGCAGAGAACAGCGCTGAACGGGATATCACGCCTGAAGCTCGGTGCTCCGACACTTCGAATTCAAGTTTATGCATAGATATGAGGCTCAATTCGGAGGTGTGCGACTGACTACAGTGCAGTCAGGAGGGAGGCAAAAGATATGATGAGAGAAGAGGCCAAACAAGATAGTGTGGCCCCCTTTCAATTCTATTTGTTTATTGGACGAAACGCATTGCAGAAACTGATGTGCTGCGCTCACATGACTCGAGCTCCATTTTAACGACACTCAACTGCTGCTTGTCCTTTATTTGCCACGCCGCATCCTCACTCGCATACAAGTAGACTCAAATACCCACACACAATGACACCTCTATCCCCTCGACCTCAAAACCGAGTCACGTTGGCCCACTCTTGTTCACCCATCTAAACCGAGACAGAGAAAGGCCCCCTCCCCGCGTGCAAAATCACCGAGGTCCCACATACCACGCCACACTGCACCCCTCCCCACACACATGCCTGCGACAATGTCTCCCATGCTTCTTCATCCATGACTCCCCTCAACCCGTCTCCCCCTTCCATCCCCAGCCATGCTCGGAACCTGCTCATGCCTCCCTCACCTGCCAGGTGGAAATGCTTACTCATGCATGACGTGGAGTGTAATATGAGGGGACATGCTAACTGATGAGTAGGGAAGCCAAGCAACCGCTCCTGTCAGTTTCACATGCACAGCCCATTTTTCACATGCAGTGCTGATTATGGTGTGCCTAGACATCTGGGCGACCTGCTTACACTCGATAGATTGAAGGAGAAAAACCGAGCTGGGCTGAATGGGGGAGGGAAGAAAAAGGGGAAAGGGGGGGGCTGCTATACGATGAGGAGACAGGAGAGGGGGATAACCAAGACTCGTCTGCCGCCTTACACACCCTCGGGCCAGTCCTCCTCCTCGCTGGACACCTCCTCGCCGCGCTCAATGCGCGCCTTGCGGGCCTTTTCCCTGGCCTTCATCTCCTTCCGCGACAGCTTCTTCTTAGGCCCCTTCACCTTCACCGTGTTACCCAGCGCGTCGGTCGTCTCCTCCTCGCGCTTCCAGTTGAGCTTCTCCAGCTTGGCGCCCCAGTTGTGGCCGGTGGGGGTGCAGGTCCCGTCCGCAACGGTCCACACCTCGGGGCACAGACCGTCGCAAAACTCCGCATTGTGCGTAATCACAACCACGCCACCGCCGTATTCCTTGATCGCATTCGCCAGCGCACCCAGAGAGTCGCGGTCCAGGTAGTTGGTGGGCTCGTCCAGCACAAGCATGTGAGGCTTGTTCCACATCGCTGCCGCAAGCACCACCTTCACCTTCTGACCGCCCGAGAGACCACGCATACGCGAATGCGTGCCAAACTCAGCCTCGAGGCCGAAATCCTCCAGGTGCTTCTCGACGTTCTTCTGCGTCAGCGGCCGCGCGACCAGACCCGCCTTGGCCGCCTCCTTGGCATCGCACTGCGCAATGAGCTTACCGAACCCGAGGTCCTCCAACTTGTAGCGAGGCAGCCACGTGGTCATCGTCGGGTCCACCCCCTCCCAAGTCACCTCGTACTCGTACGTCTTCTTCGTCTTGCGCCGACCCACGAGGTCCTTCACCACCCGCTTCACGCCGTCCACCGTGATCGCTGCGTCCATCTGCTTCTTCTCCTCATCCGTTACCTTCACGTGCACCTGTTAAAATAAAAGGAAAGACAAATATCAGAATTCTTGTAATCAATATTCACATATATATAGCACTTCTTTGGCTAAGCAGTATATACTGCATTATGTCAATCACGCTCAGTTTGAATTCAAAAAGCAAAAAGTGGTAAAAACCTCTTATTCAGCATGGGACAGGGTTTCAAGCAGAAAATAATTAGGGTTTTCATATTATTTGTTTCAGGTTTGTCGCCGAGTCGCACCTTCTCCAGATCCTCCTTGTCCTCACCGGAGGCATAGCGCCACTGGATGTACTCGTTGGGCGATTTGTCCAGGTGCGCCTCCATGTGGTGGAAGGCGTGCTGTGCGAGGTAGGCGATGCGCATCATGGGGTGGCGCCACACGGTGCCTGCCGTCGCCTCCGACTCGCCCGTGAGCATCTTAATGAGGGTCGACTTGCCGGCGCCGTTGCGCCCAATGCAGGCGACACGGGAAGAGAGGGAGCACTGCACTGTGATGTTGGTAAGCGTGGGCTTGTCTGCCTTGGGGTAAGTGTAATCCACCTATTGGCGAGGAAGAAGAGGATGGCACGTAATTCAGCAATAATGCCAGCAACCGATACCGGGCACCAATCCACTATGATTGATGAAAAATCTTACATTACATTAATATTGCCCATGCAGGTTTGGATTTCAAATTGTTTAGCCCTGCACATTTTAAATGACAGAGTCTCATGGTCTCAGTCATATTAGATCAGTCATACGCGAGTCAGTAATGTGCGGGGTATCAGTGTGTGTGTGTGTCGGAACGGAGGTCGGGCAGCGCACCTGAGTCATCTTGAGCAGAGCCTTGCCCTTGTCGTTGACGCCCTCCAGGAAGCCGGGCTCGGGGAAGGTAAACTTGAGCGGGGTGGCATCGAGCTCGTAGTACGATTGGGCCTCGGGGCACTGCTTGACAAACTCAGACAGGTTGCCCTTGTACTTCTTCAGCTTTCGGGTCTCATAGTGGAGAATGTGGGTGCAGACGTCGTCCAGGAAGCCAGAGTCGTGGGAGACGATCATGCAGGTACAGCTGGTGAGGGAGGTGAGGTAGTCCTTGAGCCACTGCACGTTGGTGGTGTCCAGATGGTTGGTGGGCTCATCCAGCAGCAAAATGTCCGCTCCGATCATCATCGCGCGAGCGAGCGCCAGCTTCATCTTCCACCCACCAGACAGACCGGTGATAGGCTTGTTCAGAAGCTCGTCATCAAAGCCAACCGAGCGCAGAATCTCCTCCGCCTTCTTCGGGTCCATCCCCTCCAGCTTAGGCTCCTTCAGCGTGTACTCCAGCACGCCAAAATCCTGCTTCTCCGCGTCAATGTCGTGCTCCACGTAGACCGTCTTCAGCTCCGTGGGAGGGGGGAAGCCCTCGAGCTGGTCATTGGCAATGGCGCGCATGAGGGTCGACTTGCCGCAGCCGTTGTGCCCGCACAGGCCGTACCGCTGCCCGCGCTTCATGTGCAGCCGCGCATTGTTCAGCAGAATCTTGCCACCGTACGCCAGAGAAAACTCGCAGTTGCACAGATCCTCGCCCTCCTCATCGTCCTCCACCACAACCTGCAACCGGGAAAGCCGTCAGCCCCCATACCACGCGTACGCTACATATAATTTCACCTATCCAATCCCTAATTCTCAAGAATAATAACAAACTCCCACTGCCCGTTATCACTCCCAGTGCACGTCACGAGCAAAAATAAATCTCCAGGGGCTTGCCGAGAGGAAAATGGGGAGATGTTCTGTGTGTTCGTGAGCGTATACATGCGTGCACCCTGTGTGTGTGTGTGTGTGTGTGTGTGTGTGTGTGAGATCAGTAAGCCAGGTCGTTTCGGAATACAGAAGCGCGTGGTGAGTGAAATCAACGGAGTTTGCAAAGACTTACGATACGTCGTTTGGGTAGCTAGATTTATATAGAAAGTGTCGGGGGACTGAAAGCCAAGACTACTGCGACAGCTCACCTTCTCCTGCGCCTCCTTGAAGGAGCGCTCCTTGAACTCGACAGCCACGGCCTTGTTCTCCGCATCACTCATAAAAGCGGCAAAGTAGGGCTTAAGCAGCTCCACCCACGTGTCCTCCTCGAATATGCGCACGTCGATGAGCTGGCACGCCATAGCGACCACAAACGAGAGGGTTGGCTCGTCCACCTTCTTTCCACCCGCCTTGGAAGAGATAATCTCCTTCAGGCCGTTCACCACAGTGTCTGACTCCGCCTTGCGAGCGGTCAGCGCCTCAGCGCCTTCACCGCCCACCTGCTTCAGCGTGTCGTACGCCTTGTTCGCCACGGTGCGGCACTCGGGGTCAGACACGTTCTCCTTCACGATCTCCAGCTCGGGGAGCAGCTTGGGCAGGAAGGGGGCCACGTCCTCCGGGTTCTCCACCAGCTTTGACATGTTGTCAATAATGAGTGCAGCCTTTCGCTTAATGGGCGTGGAACGCTCGCGCAGGCCGCGGATGAGGATGGGGCACATCACGGACAGAGTGGGCGCATCCACAGTCTGCACGAAAGTGGTTGAGGACAGAGAGTGGACGCACTCTGGCACCTCAGACGGCTTAGCCAGGGCAGAGACGAGCACAGGGATGAAGGGGTCCAGATCCTTGTTGGCCACCACGTTGCAGATCTCAGTCATGGTCTCCTTGGAAAGGTTCTGCACCTCCAGGCGCGTGTCCCACATGACCTCGCAGAGAGGGGGGATAATTTCAGGCAGAGCGCGCGCCATCTCCTTCTTGTAAGTGCGGAACATGGCCTGCAGCTGCTTCACGCAGCTCAGCTTCGCCTGCCACTTACGAGTGGACACCATTCCCGTGAACAGGATAGGCAGCAGGGAACGGATGTACTCCTTATTGGAGCCAGACACAAAGACGGTCAGCGCGCTGTCCGCCGCCTCCTGCACCGGCTTCTGTTTGTCCTCCAGCAGGTCAATCAGCTTCGGCAGGTAGCCCACAAGGTAGGGCTCTGCAGCGGCACCGCACTTGGCGGAAATAGCCTCAAAGGCATAGCAGTATCCGAGCTTGGACGCCTTGTCGTCCGCCAACGGCTGCAGCTTATCCATCAGCTCGATGCTCTTAGAGGGGCCGGCTGCCTCGATGACCGACGCGATGGAGTCGGCAGCGGCTTTGGCGCCATCCCCGCTCAGGTTGGCGATCTGATCAGCCATCTGAACGCCAAAAAAGCAAAAGCAACTGAGTCCTCTGCCCTCTCCAACCCCCAATCTTCCAAACCACCTGAATCACCCCCCTCCCTCCACCTAACTGCACGCACGCACGCACACAAACACACACAAGCCGTATACAACACAAAACATTGTATATTCAGATGACTGAGACAAATTCATAGGACATCTTAGTCGCGTTAGAGATAAGTTAGGCAGCACAACAGGTGATGGAGAGCGGCGAGTCAGAACCCCGCCCGTTAGCCAGCTGGTTAGCTAGTTTTGTATTCGAAAATCGCTGATTTACTGGTGACCAGCACGCTGCCTGCCCGGCGTGCTACGGCGCCCGAGTATTACGACACGGGTTACTGCGCGTTGAGCGACGATAGCTGGGAGACCCATCGGTGGAGCGGCTAAAAGGACAACTACGAAATTGAAATAAACCGAAGGGTTGGCGAGAGTTTACTGAAACACTGTCGCCGACGTAGTCAAAGGCAAATACCAGCTCTACACGCGAAGTAGTACCCTGACAGATGAAAGCGCACGAAAGTTGCGATAAGTTAACGAAAGGTGCGGATCAAGATCTGTTTGTCGACGAACGAATGAGGGAGTGAACAGCGGACCGACGGCGGCGGCGGCGGCAGAGCGCTTTAGCTCTAGCCCCACGAGCCGACGCTATCAGTGCGCAGAATCCCCTGTGCACGGTGGTAACAGGGTCGTACTACTACCCTACAAGAAGCTAATTACAGGTGAGGGAAGCAAAACTGAGCGGAGGAATGAATAGACGGCCCGTGACGGCGCTTGCAACAACATTCGACGATGGTGGAATCTTGACAGAATGGCAACATCCCGTACAGTTGTCAAACCCACAGTAGAGAAAGGAGAGCCGAAGTTGAGTAGTGGTTACGTATAACACGAGGTGGGGATGTGCTGGAATAATTGGCGAGCAAATGGGGCGTAACGTGGCCCCAAAGCACAGAACTCCACACCGACGCTCGCCTAGGGTGCTGTTGCCTTGGCAATTCAGGCGGGAAAGACCAAATTGGGCGCATTTGGCCGAAACGTGCGGACGGTCGAAGCGGTCGAGTTCACTGACTGGCGGCGGTTGTGGCAACGCTGGTCGGGTGATCACCTTGTATATTACCTCTGTAGCTCTTGCAGTATCAACTGCGACACCGAACCTAGCTCGGTGCTGTTGTCGGGGAAGGGAGTCCGGCGAGAGGTGCTCGCTGGAGGGGGGAAGACGGGAAAGGGACTCTGCAGTCGGCGGTGGCGGCGTATATATAGGGCGGCAAGTGAAGCGATCATTGCCTACCTGGCGCGTAGTGGAGCTTTACTGGCCGCGGGTGGGACCGCCTCGTTAATATTGATATCTTAAGTACTATTTCAGGCCAGCGTGATTGACATATGGTAATTCCATAATTATTTCGTCTAATTTCCGGACTATTTCCGTCAATATGCCGTAAGAGAAGTCAATGTACATGTTTCTTCATCGTAATGTCAGCTCACTCATTATATAAATTTCAAGAACTTTCTTACAAAAAAAGCAGTGGAGACAATCATTCATTATTCATGCGGTGCACGACAGTGCCAACTCGCGAATATATAACGTATTTTGATTTTTATTCGAGGAAGCAAAAAATACAAATAATGCAAATAATACGCTCCTCCACAAAAGTCCAGACATGCATTATGTTAAGAATAAATAAGCATAAGCTAGTCAAGAACACGCTCCCCGCTCACCACGTCAAGCACGACGATACCCGAGTACCACCCAATTGTAGGAGAGCCGAAAAGCAAGCAGTAAGCCGCCATCCGGGGTGGTTAGACTTCAGCTTAAAGCGGGTGTTGTCGGTGGAGTTTGTCGAATTAAGCCCATAAACCCTAAATTCCCGGGATATTGTCTGAACTACACACGTCATTCTGAGCGCCACGCTTGGGCATTGCTCAAGTCCTCATACCAAGCTGCATACTACTCTGTGTTCCACATAGCGGTATTTTTGGGGGCTTTTTGGTGGGGGTTTGGAGGCGTGGGTGCCGTGTTCAACGCGCGAGGTTTGGTTTATTGGTGTGTGACTAGAGCACGGAAGTTCACGCCGCTGGCACGGGTGATGTTTTTGGAAAGCAAGCGAGCAAAAACGCACATGACGCAATTTTGGGTAAGCACTGCACGCTGTGAACATGCGAGGGCGATTGGCTTAGGGGAGGGGTGAGGTCCAACTTGACCGTTAGGGACGCATCACGTTGACGCTGGTGTTTGGAATGCTTGGGTATGTGCTTGTGCCAACCACACCCGCCCCACGCGTGGCATGCGGCGGGAATTAGGCTCGGAAGTCAATATGAATGAAGAATTGGTAAACATGTATCGACAAACCCAGCACAAATCTCCTCATGAGGTGAGCCGAATTCGATGGGTGTTGCTTGGCGCTGCGGCTCAGCTTTGCCGGAAGAATTCGTAAATAAAAATAATTCATAAGAAATCGATTCGTGGGGGGGGTTTAACTCAAAAATGGGTGCGTTCGACGCACATTGAAAAGACACGTTCAACGATACCTGCTACAATAAGTTTTATCCATATATAATTAAGTTATGGTCGCTTGAACATTGTGGCCGAAAGCGGCTTGCCCTTGGATTGTGCGCATATCGGTGGTAAGTCTACATACGCGATTTCGTGCGTTTCCCCCACAACGGCCTGCCCAACACCTCCTCTCTCCGTTGCCTATGCATTACATTTGCGCGACCGTCGCATTAGTATTCATATTGTGGCGTTGTGCGCCCGTTACTCTTTTCGTCTAACCAGCTCGGCCACTGTTTGAAAGAGCGTGCAGCACGGGTGCGGGCGCGATAACCCCAAGTACACAAGCCCGGCAGTGCCCGAATTCGCCCCTCGTAGTTGTCGGCGCATTTCATTTCGCGCGCAAAAGCATTGCCTATGATTTCAGGAGATTTGTCAATAAAATCGACGCATGATTACATTTTCTACTTGCGAAATATTGTCCGGACTTTTGTGGAGGAGTGTATGCTGAATTTTTTTTTGGAAGGAAAAAGAAGTGGAAACCACCAAGCAAAAAATGAAATAAAGGGAAAACCCCACACGCCCCATGCCCGAGGAACAGGAAGGCATGCCACCGCATCAGCGCTGAACTTTCCGCAAGGCATCGCGAAAATATTAATCCAAAGTGCCGTGAAGAGGAGCAAAAAGACGTTGCACGAATTCTCGCCGCACATACATCCCCCAAGAACCGTCATAAAGGGAACATAAGTAGGTCAACGAGAAAAATATTGCCTGCGGACAAAACTGTCATGACGCAATAAACAAGAGTCAGCTATACACATGCCACGGAAGCGAAGACTTGTCACCAAAATTACCACGCGATAAAATATCAAATAAATCAGCCGTCATGGGCGCCAACCGGCCCCCATCCTCCAAACCGAAGGGATAGTAGTCATGGACCGAAGGCGTGCCAAGTAAGGCGGAAGTGCGGAGGTCCGCATCGAGCTTGCCTAGCTGAGCTCCCAATGCAAAAGTAGCGAGGAGTTCGAGACGAGTGCCTATCTAAGGGGCACTTGTGTTCTTGCGAGCGCTTGTGACCGTCACATCAACAACAATATGAGGGTGTGAATGGGAGCCTGCACTTTAACCACACCACATCCCCATGTCGATCTCGAGAAGTTCCCGGCCGCTTACGGCGGAGTTTCAAGTGGAAGTCCCACCCCTAAGTAGCCCCCGCTTCAATCATGAACTCTTCAAGCACGTGGACAACCCGATCGGGGAGCTGAATTATATACCAAGAGCACGGGTATCTACCGGGGGATGTGGTCCATAAGCATAGCATCTGTCGAGCGCTCACCCGACATAAAGGTACCCGATACCGTCGATACATATCCAAACCCACGAGACTAGGAGGAGCCTCAATGCACTGTGGGCACTTCCGGACGCCCGCCGGCGGCCCGGCAGCGGCGGCCCCTGGGAGGGTTGCGCTCGCATGCCCGTCGGCACCTACCCTTATCTACCTCCACGCGGTCGGTGGGCGCTGATAACCATGCAGCCCTGCCATGCCAATCGCGGTAGGGGGATAAACGAGGTACCGAAGGCTGCGATCCGCGTGATCATGAGCTGTCGAAAAGTCATGTCCGGAGGATGTTGAATTTCCTAGTATTCGTACTCTAGCACTGAGATCTCCCGCTCAACTAGTCCAATGTGTTTTTTCGCGACTATATACTTTCACATACTCTACCGATAAAGACGAGGCGAGGGCGGTGCCTTTGTTTTTTTTGGCGAGAAGGGTACGGATGGATCAACGGTGGGACGCGGGTGTTGGAGCTGGCGGGGAACAACCGGGAAGCAACGCCCGGGAAGGGCGCTCGGTCGACGTCACCCATCGCTCTTGAGGTCGAGCAAACCCATCCATCATCCATGGGGGTGGAGCTCGACACCATCAGCGAGGAAGACATCCGCGGCAAGAGGAGTGGCACGGTTTGGCGGCGGTGAAATATATCGGCTGCCGTTGGAAAAAAACATGTACGGAGGGGTTGGCTAAAACTTCCGTACCTGATATCTTTTAGATCGGATCCCCGATCTGAATTCCCACCCAACCTCTCCCTTCGTCGGTACCCACCATCGACATGAGTGCCTTGTTAATTCCCTTATAACCTTGCGGTGTGCTAGGGTTGTCGCGAAAGTACACCGCCCTATATAGGCGGTCTCCTTTCAGTGTAAACCACTAGGAGAGGGTACGATCGGTATTGTACGGATCAACCGGTGCCAAAAACAGTTCGCAGCCGACCAGGACATGATAAACGCGACGGGAAGAGCGAGAGACGGTGACCATTTGTGGCCATGGTTGTCTCCCCCTTGCCCGGAAAGGAGGGGGAAGCCTATGCTAGGAGGAGGGCTGCGACGGAAGTAGCGGCTTTTATCTCGGGCGAGGGTGTGTATGGTTTGAGTCGGTGCCTTCGACCACCTGAGCGATTTTTCTTTTTAACTTGCCTTCCCCTTCCCCCACTTCCCTAGGCTCCGGCACGGCTGGAGTCGCACATGAGCGTAGGTAAGGCAAGCCCGACTTGACCAGCGCATGATGACTAGTTAGGATGATCAACGCCCTCGACCGGCAGGAGCGGGCCGTGCATCGTGGAGATAGCGATGGTTTTTTTCACCCGTAGTGATATATAATAATGAATTTCCATCTACACTCTTCCCATAAAGTCCGTTACTAGCGGCAAGCATTTAACTACCCGCCACACACTGCCGCGATTGACCATGCAACTCGATTGGCCATGCAACTCGATTGGGGCGTAGAATGCAGAATTTCGAACAACACACCACGGCGCGTTGTTCACTGGCGTGGGCACCTTTATTGTCGGCACGCTCCAATTACTCTGGGCACACACAACAATGTCACGTTGGATTCGGGGCCCATATTTTGCGGGTCGAAATTCGTGCATGTTGCTGGTGATGCATGCCTCCAGCGGGGCTCGGTCCACGTAGTGTCGCGACAAGCTGAGAGACCACTCGTCACTGGGCTCTCAACATGTTTGCACAGATGAACTAGTATTCGCTCGGCGCTGTATTGCGCTCGGCTGTCTACGGAGCGGCGACACCGATAATGGTATGTTGTGTGCACTAAATTATCGTGCCACGTGCCCGGAAATACAACCAAGTAGCACAAGCTAGGGACCTATTGGGCATGAGGGGCGGCTGACTTGGAGTGTTAGCACCATAGTGCGCGGATCGCTGGCCTTTGAAGCTTGCGCATCGCCGGGCGTGAATAATGGCATGGAGCTTTTAAAGTGCCCTAGCACGGGCCTTTATTTTGTCCGCAACAATGGCACGGCGCCGCGCCATTATGGGGCATGAAATGGGCAACGCCGTGAAGAGAAGAAATATAGAGCGTTGATTGTTGAGCGTACTGGCGGAGCGGGTGTGCGGGGACCACTCGTCCATGGGTTGCTAGCCCCGCGCGGATGTGGCAGATTTTGAAACCTTGAAAACGTTAGTTGGTTGTACGAGGGCCTGGATGACATCGGACGGCGGATTTAACGCAAAAACCGGCCGGTAGGCGTAACGTAAGGCGAGAACTGATATAAACTTAGGGGAAGGGCTTCCATTTGCGACTTAGTTTGCTTCAATCGGACGCCGTACGGCAAAATTAGCCCTCGCAAGCTGTGGTTTTCCGGCCCCAATCTCACCCACGTCAAGCATTTTCACGGCACCTGCCATCACACCCATGTGCTCCCATGTTTGCGGTTAACATGACGGGATCATGAAAACCGCATGTCGTTGTGTTGGCGGTGATTCTGGGAGTATTCACTTGTTAAATTGTGGAAAATCCAAATTCCGGGGCGCCCGAATCAAGGTATGCCGCAACATCGGGGATGGGCCGCAAACCCTAAAACGTCATATCGTAGCCGTGACGGGCCCCATTTGTGCCCCGCTTCCCGCTTTACTTAACCACCACACAAGTTTCGGTCAATCTTTTTAACGATCTAAAGTACATTTAAACCATAGAAACCCTACATGGTAAACACCCGCCCTACGCGAAAGGCACTATTTCACTAGTAACGGACTTTACGGAAAGAGTATATGATTTCTACTATGTTGTTAATGCCGACGGAGAGGGATGGACAAGGAGACTCCCTGGCGTAAAACCCTATTGCTTTGACCTATATGGCAATATTGGGTACGCCTGCGACAACAACGATTTATCGGTACTAGTTTTTAAAAAATCAAATTTATAATTCTTGGGCACTTCCGAACATGAGAGGCGCGCTCCACAGTAAGGCCCGCACACGGTGCGCTTCCATCGTATACCAATCGGACGGCACCTTGAATATGAACTCATGTGAAACGAAAAAGAGAGCCAACAAAGCACCGCGACCCATATTCCCAAATGATACGCGAAAAATACATGCAATTGAGAATAACATATGCAAATTAATTGGGAATGTAAAGGACGATATATATATATATAATATGCATGTGCACATTGCAATTTATTGCAAAGAAAGTAGTGAAATCCAGAAGCAACAATAAAGGAGATCATAGGGGAGGCAAATAAACCTAGGCCGAATAATATTTGTGCACCATAATCTGTATGTCTTTATAGCATATGAATTAAATTAAAACAAAAAATTTGCATTAAGGACCGTATAGACACGAGGACATGGGGATGGGGGGAGAAACATGAGGGTAACGGAATCCAAGACACGCCAAATGAATTAAGCACTACATTGATTGTCCACATGCCTAGCAAAGAAACAAAGAGGAACACTAGGAAATCCCACGCACCGATGGAAAGGTAGCACGTGTAGGCGACATGCGGCGCCTCATGACGCGCCGCGCGAGAAACACGGAGATGGATGACGCTTGTGGTCTATGCATGTATGGCGCGAGTGGAGAAAACTATAGCATGAGAAAGCATCTCAACGGAAGAAGGCGCGGGCTGAGCGGCCTCCACAATGTTAGCGGTGGTGCCGAGGTGGACAACCCACGCAAGACATTGCCCGCGTGAGCAATATGAGCAGTGAGAGAAACCGTTCGGCGGCAAGAGGCCAGCAACTTGCCCAAATAATGCACCCCCTTATTAGAGGCGACATGCTACCCGTAAATATATGTATGTTTTTTTGCTAATCATTCCGAGAAGATACCTCGACTAGTCATGCATTCAACACCACAAGGCTAGGGATCAAGTTAAAATTTGTCCATATCTCGATGGTAACGATATCTTGAAACGTTGATGTTGATGGCATTGATATTATAAAGTGTCAATGTTGATGGGGTTGATCCTTCGGAAGGTTGACATTGATGGCACTTCAAGCCTATACATAACATTGCGAATGTATCAATATTTTCGACCATGTATCAACACATCGGACTTTGATAATTGATATTTTCCATAAATTATTTTAATTAATGGTCTTGATGCCAGCGCTATTGCCATCATGTTCATGCCAATGTCACAGCCTAGTACATCGATGGCACCATCAACGGGGGTATTCCCGTGATGGTGATACTATCAACATTGTATCGATGGCTAATCCCTCGCCTCACAACACCACCATATCGTTAATTTGCCCACTCCACGAGTGGATGTGGATAAAAGTTTAGACGCATCTTCCCCCACCCGCTACCCCGTTGTCATGCTGGAAGATATCCTACCATCCCAACCCAGACCCCATGAACACAAACCCAAAAATTGGGCATTGTTTACAACATGTACCGGCTAACATGTTGTCGGCTGTTGTCTCTCGACCGTCCTTTACACAACATCTAGGAAGAATTACGTGGCAGGGTTCGACCGGGTACTCGTCGACCAAGCACACCTAAAGGCACAACTATCTTCAAACTTGTGCCGCTGTTTCTCATGGATTATGTAGCAATTATCAATCCGCATTAATTGAAACAACACCCCCGCCTAAGCCAGAACGATAGATACCATCTTGAAAATCAATATAACATATCCATCTCCACTTGTCTAAAATGCAAAATACTACTTTCTCACCTCCACAGTGGCCAACACCTCTCAATCACCGGAAATTGTAGTGATGGGGGATTTTGTGTGCCCGATCTTGTCTCGAGCACCTCCGCCCTTGGAAAATATGTAACTGGTAATAGTATAATATGGGTGGTGGGTGGGTGGGTGAGGAGAGGCGATACGCGCGAAAGCGGTCCAAAAACACGACTTGGCTGCCAAAGAATTTGCTTGCCCATAAGGGGTGCTCTTGGGTTGGTTCTTAGACAACCTCGGATGGTGATTACCTTCAAGGTCAACTCGTAGTAGTACATTTATTTCGAGAAACACAACATCACCCCTCAACCTTAAAACTAACTCCCACACCTTCGAACGACAAGTGGCGACATAGGAAGACACCAATGCCCTCAACATCGCCACTCCGAAATATCAATACCACCGACATCATCCCCAAAAAAACATACACAAGCTCCACACCGTGAGATCACCCCTTTTACGACACTTCACCTACCGTGCCCAAATCCCGAGTCACTCGCGGGGCACAAGCCACGGTGCCCTCCGGGTAAAGCGTATGAGGGTCATGTCCATATTGCAAGCCATGCACACCTATTTGCCCGCACATTGTCAAATTGAAATGCCCTCATCCACGAATTGCGATGCTCTGGCATGAGAACATAGTAAGTAGAGAAATCGGTAGGTTCGGCGGGGCCGTGGCGATATTGCAAGCGTGTAGGACCACGCGTGTTCCGCATGACCAGTAGTGACGAGTGTCATTTTGTTTGGGTGGGCCAAGGTATTTTGCGTAAGGTGGACTATCGGAGTTCCATGCGCGAAGTAGTGCGGTAGTTCGAGTGAAAATCCTCTTGCAAAAAATAGTTCGTTGTTAAAAGGAAGCGGCGAGAGTGAGGTCACTCTATGTGGGATACTTTGAGTATAAGAGGGAAAAGGGGAGGATGTGGAGTTTATTGAGCGGCCTCGATGGCCTTGATGCACTCCGCCACCGATTTCCGCTGTCCCATCGCCAACATCAGCGCATCGTACGCCGTTTGATTGTTCTTGATGAGGGAGAGCGCCTGGAAGACGGCCCAGCGCGTCATGTTCTGCTGCGCACTGTCGCTCAGCTTCGTCTCGCTGCGCAGCAAGATGCGCTGTAGGTCGTACAAGTCGCCCGTCTGCCCCGTCACCTGATCCGCATCACGCAAATCAGAGAAAGATAAACCACAGGCAAAATGCATGGATGTGATACATTTAGACATTGCCTTGTGTCATTTCATCTGTGCTGCTAATGATTCACAGTAATTAGGTGTGCACATCATGCGCAAGCGAGGGGGGTAGGTCGCCCAGCCAGATCCACCCGCACCTCCTCATACTTGAGCCCCTCCGCCGCCACCCCCGCCATCGCCAGCACCGCAAGTAAGTCCACCTCGTCGTCAGACAGCTTCTTCTCTACCAATCGACACTGCAGCTTCGCCTGTGACCCCCAACACATCGCCAACGCATTCGATAAATGCCTCCAGAAAATAAAACAGCCGCATTAAAGTGCTGCCAGCTGCGCACGCGTGTGTGCGTTCGCGCGCGTGCGCTTGTGTGTGTGTGTGTGTGAGCGAGCGAGCGAGAGAAAAAGAGAGAGTAAGGGGGGCTTATGTGATGGAGAAGTGTTTCTGACAATTTTTGTGCGAATTTCCTTGTGTGATTCTAATATTCATCCGCCTTCGCTTTGTCTAATTCAGCGCAGTTAAAGATGTGAGATATACTCTATCATACCACCAGGTGTGTCTCTGTGCATGTGTGCTAGAGGCGGTGGGTGGGTGCATTCCAATACGTCCGTCAGCTTGTTTTTGCGCCGTACCCGCCACCCATCAATCACGGTCAGTGATACTGGTGTATGTGTTTTATACGCACTAACCATAAAGCTCATATCACTGCAAAAAAATTCACAGCGACAGCGAGCGAACACGATTAGCTACTGCGACGGCCTCCTCAGCTGTGCGTGCGTGCGTGTATGTGAATGCGATTCTTACACCAACCCCAGGGGGCTGACGCACCTCCACGAAATCGGTGTGCACGTAGCCGACGTCCAGGCTGTAGCCAGAGATGGGCACCCCGAGGAGGTATCCCACTAGGAAATGCGCCGCCTCGTGGCGGACGCAGCGCTCACGGTAGTCGGGGTAAACCTGAAAGCATCACGAAAACAGCGAAGCCACCTCATCCCTCGGCCTCTTCTTCTCCCTCATCTCCGAAACCCGCACAATCACACACACTCCCTCGCACACACACACTCTCCCACATACTCACAGAAACGTACACACATACACAAACTTATACACACTCACTCACATATACACACACCCACACACTCGCTTACACCTACACACGCAGACACATACCCACACACCCCCACACACATACGCACACACCGCGCGTGCACAAAAATCAGTATTTATGACAACGTCGACGTCTCGACCATACGTGGAAGTAGCACACAGCAGTAAAATGCCTCTATTGAATTTATATGCATAGCAATTGAAGCTACACCGCTATTCATACACCCATACCTCGTTGCTGTAGCTAGTGAGCACCAAGCGTTAAGGATTAACAGACAAACATTAGCAGGCCATCCAACAATGCCATGCTGGCGCTGTCAAACAGCAGCAGAAACCAATGTTGCCGCCTTCCCGGTTCGCCAATTTTTCTGCTCTACCCCATTCGCACCTGGGAGAATTGGTTGATTGCAAACTGCAGCAGGCCGGGGGCAGTGCTGCCGACGGCGAGCACCGCGATGGAGATTCCGCCGATGAGGTAGGGGACAAAGAAGCCCTGGCGGAGGAAACACATAATCAGGCAGTGGGGACTAGCTGAACATGTGGCAATACGCATGGGATGGGGGGGGCATAGAGGTGCAGTAATTATTGGCTGTCTGCATCAGAGACAGGAGTGGAGAGTGGGGGGCTTATTTCTTTGGGAGTGTAGGCATGTGTGTGCGCGTCTGATTTGAACTTAACGTGCGAAGGCGATATGAACGGGTGTTATATGTTTTCGTGGGATGTATTGCGTGTTTGGGAAGAGGCATATTGTGCGTTCGACTTTCCTTATGTGTAAGTGTGTGTGTTTGTATGTGGGTGCGTGTATTCGAAATATGATGCTCTGTGAGAAAGAACTCCTCAAGTGTTGCGAATGTGTGTGTGTGTGTGTGTGTGTGTGTGTGTGTGTGTGTGTGTGTGTGTGTGTGTGTGTATGTGTGCATATCCCAAGTTTGATGTTTCTGTGAGAAAGATATCCTCAAGTGATGCCAATGTGCATGTGTGTGTGTGTGTGGGGGGGGGGGGGGGGGGGGGGCGTAGCGGGGGAGGTTACCCAGTCTCCAGGAAGGACCAGGCCCGAGATTAGAGCCAAAACAGATGTGGTCCCTGCATCCAAGCAGGGGACACTTAAAAATCAGACAAATTCGCCCACAAATCCAGTGAACCCCGGAAAACTCCGCTGTTTTAGCCATACGTCTCAATTGTTGCGTGGTTGCAAATGCATCTGGAGCGGCGGCACCCACCGACGGTGGCAATCAGGAACGCGGCGTCGTTGCGGATGGAGGGCGTGCCCAGCTGGTCGGGCGACAGGATGCCCATCTGCTTCAGCTCGCCCAGAAACACGTTCCGCCGCTCCAGCGACCCCGTCAGCGCGGCGCCCCAGCGAGGCACCGCGCCCGCGGCCTTCAGGTCCGTCATCGAGCGCAGCACCTCGCTGGACGCCGGAACTTTCTGGCAGTCATATACATACACGCCATCATAAGAAACACATTAGCCCGTCACACCGCTTTCGCCCGTGGCCTGTTCCCGTCGCCGTTTCTTCTTTCCCTGGTCGGATTTCTTCTCCATCTGGGTGAGCGAGTAATTGTGCATGTGCCGAATAGATGTCATAGCAGTAGCAGCTGGGAAGTACCTCCGAGGGCGGCGCACTTTTCACGTACGCGCAGCTTTCATTCAGATCCGCGAAAAGCGCCTCGCGCTTCGAGCTGCTCACCTCGGCGGTGGTCTGCGAAGATTATTCGCAACGTTAAGAAGTGCACTGCCTCTGAGTGTCATAATGACACGGCGTTCATCGAGTGGAGCCAGCATAATGAAGGCACTTCAGATAAGGGATGGGATAGAGGACGGGATATTTCGTTAATGCGCCCTTTGCGCTTGCAGGTTTTCGATGGAATGCCTACCTCCGAAGATGACCTCGCGATGAGAGAGCTGCGGCGGGCGACCGGTGGTGCTGCGAGTCGAGTCGGTCGGAGGATCGTCGAGCGGGGCTGCGGTAGCACCGCCTGTGCTGCGGGCCGGCAAGAGGGCGTGCCTCGTGCTGCGGACATCCGCACGGTATGGGTGGACATAGCAAGCGACATATCCCGAATTCCTTGACAATTGGGTTGAAAATATGAACGGAGTGAATGAGCGAGGTATTGACGGGCTTGTCGGTAAGGTGGTCGTTGTTGGTGTGGTGATGAGGACGGTGAGGGAATTGTATAGTGTGATGACTATGCTCGATGACCAGCGGCACGCCTTGCGACGCCAGCTCGTGTCCAGCGTGGCGCTCTGTATTTTATACAATACTTTATGATTGTATATTATCCCGCACGTGAGATGTTCATAGCTTACGTGGAAGCTTGGTGGCAACTTTTGTGGCTCCAGACCTTCCACGATGAAGTCATTGAAGTCGTGGCTTAATATGGATCAGGAACTGTCCAAACACGCTCGTGCTGCATCATGCCACGTGCTCGGCCGAGACAAGATACCACGAATGTACAGTTAAACCCTAAACCCTAAAAGCCGCAAGGCAATCGCGAGCGATTGTTGTCGTCTGCACTACGCTTGCAATAAAGCGGCGGGCGCGCTGGAGGTCGGTTCAATGAGCTGATGCTTGTTAAGCCAGTAAGCCGCGGCTAGGGCTAGAACTTTCCGGCAACCTGGAGGTATGCGAGCTCACGGACTGGTTCGCGCAATGGCGACGTCCAGCTCGTCGAGCATCGCCAGGCGGCGCGTGATCCGCGGCGTGGTGTTCGACATGGACGGCACCATGATTCACCCCTCCATAGACTTTGCGTTCATGAAGTGTGCTCCCTCTCCTCTTCCCCTCCTCCCCTCCCTAGACCCCCCTCCACTTATCACTCCATGCCGAGGTATATCAAATTATGCTTCAGTTCTGCCCAAAAGCGAACTGCCCCGGATGAAAGTCGGCGGCTCAAGCCAGACGTATCCTCTGTCCCCGCACTGCTTCGCCTCACTGTCTACGGTCGCAATTCCCGCGTGTCCCTTACGACGAACTTCTCTTCGGAAAGGATTTTCTCAGTTTAATTCCGCGATGTAGGAAGGCTATCGGCCTGGACCCCGTCCGCGACAAGGACATTCTGGGGATCGTCAACAGCTGGCCCGAGCCACGGCGGGAGCGCGCATTCCAGGAAATCCATCGGATAGAGACCGAGGTCAGCTTTCCCTTCGACAGCCCAGCTGAAGCTTTCGTCCACATTGCCCAAAAAATTATCAAAGTTTTGAAACGGCGCACCCTCGCGCTCCCTTCGCAACGTTTCACTGCTAGGCTCTCGAACAGATGCGGTTATTCGACGACACGGAAGAGGTGTGCCGGCAGCTGGACGAGTTGAAGATCCCGCGGTGAGCTCTCAGCGATATTTGCGACACGAAATCATTATTGCTCTATCTATGTAAATACGAGACGAATGGAGCCAAGCGCATATCTCTCGGTCACTAAGAGTTTTTCCGTCGACTGTTGCTTTTTAGACCCGATATGGAATATGAATTACGAAATCAACGAGGCGCGGATTTTATATTTCTACGGAGGAAAACACACACTAATAGAAGCGAACGCGATGTTTCACCCGTTAATTGGAATTATGGATTTTATGCACCTGGTACGGGAGAATGTTCTGTTTGGAATTCATCTATACCCGTTTTTCAAAGGTCTCGCACTCATTTCTATATATGATTAGCTTAGTTTATATAGTAATATATCGTAAGATAAAGATCTGCGCTGATAAAGGCATCGATTCTAAACAAACAAATGCCAAATTGCCAACTGAGCCGCGCGAACGATGTCAAACCTGCTACGCCCTGCCTTTCTACCCCATCCCCTTTCCCGACACACTCGCAAACAGTTGCTTGAATTGGCAGCGGCGCAATGCTATGTGCAAGAAGGCGTGTGAGTGTGAGATGCCACGCTGGCGGGGTTCCCTCTCCAATGTGTTGCAGCCAATCCCTTTTCACGTGTCGATGTTGGTAGACTATATGCTACGCATGCTCGCATACGCAGCGTGAGGCTCACTTGCGACGACTTACATGCAGCAACAGGACCCAATGCCTCCTTTTTTTTTCTCACATGCACGGGTGGGTATTTGAACAATTGTCAGAAGTGCTCAAACGTTTCGAGTTTTGAGCGACTTTGGTTATATATGATGGCGTGTTACTTGTTTCTATCCTATTTATATCTTATTTTGCATTTGTGGAGCGCATCATTTCACCGCATAGATACAGCGTTTGCAAATCATTACACACGGCTCACTTAAATTTGTGTCAAGTAAATTTGCTTCGCATGTAAATTTAGGTGTGGGCCCCCATGATGGACCACAACACAGTGCACCTCCTTATTCTCTCGTCAAAACCTTTGGTTCTTGTGATTGAATGTTTCTCTCGTAATACGATACGGAACTCAGACACCCACTGCGCGTAGGATGAAAGCGCCTCCTCTCGCATTCTCGTTCTTTCACACAAATACTGTTTGCAGCTGATAAAGACGTGCTATGGCATTTTTTCGTATTTTGGTCTAAGACATGACACCAAAATATTAAGGGCTGCATATTAGGGCTTAATTATTATGCATCGCTACTATGTGTAGGTGTGTGTGTGTCTGGGAGTGTGAGTGCATTTTTGCATATGTGTGTGTGGGAGTGTGGGAGTGTGTGCATGTGAATGTAATTGTGTATGGGGGTTCGGGGGGGGAGAGAGTGTGTGTGTTTGTGTGTGTGCGTGTTGTGTGTGTGTTTGTGCTTATGTGTATGCTTCTGTTTGTTTGTCTGTTCGCGTGTGAGTACGTGTTGTATGTGTGTGCGTGTGTTTATGTGTCTGTGTGGGTTTGTGTTTGCGCTTGTGTGCGTGTGTTTGTGTTCGTGTGTGTGTGTGTGTGTGTGCTTGTGCTTGTGTATGTGTGTGATGGAGTGAGTGAGTGAGTGAGTATGTGTGTGTGCGTGGTGAGTGTGTGTGTGTGTGTGTGTGTGTTTATATGCATGGATGATTGAGTGATTTTTTAAGTGAGTGAGTGTGTATGTGGTTATGTGTGTATGTACTTATGTGCGAGTTAGTGAGTGTGTTGGTGAGTGAGTATGTGAATGTCTGAATGTGTATGTATTTGTGTGAGTGAGTAAGCGAGTTATTGAGCGAGTGTTTGTCTGTGAACATCCGTTTGTGTGTGTGTGTATGTGTGTGTGTGTGTGTGTGTGTGTGTGTGTTTGCGAGTGTCGGAGCGTGTGTGCTTGCTCTTGTGTGTACATGTATTATACATGTGTGTGTGCGCGAGTGTGCTTATATTCGTATGATTTTGATCATGGGTGAATGTTGTGTGTATGTGCGCGTATCTCTAATTTCGGAGTCGGCGTAGTCTGTGTCATCGATGCCGCGAACGCCTTTTGGTGATGATATGATTACGATGCGACTGAGCGATGTATGGATGGGTTGCTTGACTGCACCGCGCGTAGGGCGCTCGTGACTCGCAACATGCGCGCCAGTGTGGAGCACTTCCACACCTCCGCCTTCCCCCTCGCCCCCTTCCACCCCGCCCTCTGCCGCGAGACCTTCCACAAGCACAAGCCATCCCCCGAGCCGCTCCTCCACATCGCCGCCGCCTGGGGCATCCTGCCATCCGAGCTCGCGATGGTGGGCGACTCTGCCAAGGACGATGTGGTGTCGGGCCATCGAGCCGGCGCACTCACCATCTTCCTGGACCACCCCGATGCACCCGCAGTCCCTCCCGACCCTACCGACTACGAACAACAACCCGATTTCACAGTAATCTCGCCTCCCTTGCTTTCTTGTCAAGTAACATTCCTTTGTGTGTGTGTGTGTGTGTGTGTGTGTGTGTGTGTGTGTGTGTGTGTGTGTGTGTGTGTGTGTGTGTGTGTGTGTGTGTGTGTGTTTGTGTGCGTGCGTGTGTTTGTGTGTGTGTGTGTGTGTGTGTGTGTGTGTGTGTTGGACTATGCGTGCGTGTGTGTGTGTGTGAGAGAGAGAGAGAGAGAGAGAGAGAGAGAGAGAGAGAGAGAGAGAGTATGTGTGTGACCATGCGTGTGTGTGTGTGTGCTTGTGTTTCTTAGCTTGTGTGTGTTTGTGTGTATTTGACTGCATGTGTGTATATGCGTCTTTGTACGTGTGTCTATGGGTGATATGAATGTGTATGTATGTGTGAGACTGTTCATGCGCATGCGTGATTTTTTGACTGGATGTGCGCGCGCGCGCGTGTGTGTGTGTGAAATAATTCTTGAGACAAAGCCGAACGAGCTGCTCGGATTGAATTGTACGTTTGTTTGGTTGCGTGTGGCCGAATGCTGTCATTGCACAGGTGAGTAGCTTAACCGAGGTATTGCAAGTGTTAAAGGAGCAATGCAGCTTAGAGCCGCCGATGAATGAGAGCGATGCGCCGTGAATGAGTTGCCAATGTACATTTAAACGGCGGGCTCTGCCTTCTCTGATCAGCCAATTTTAGTCAGACATGTATGAATGGGTTGGTGTCTTTGCGGGATTCCGCATCCAGTAGCTGCCCTTGCTTGCAGAGGCGAGAATTGGGTGTAACGTTTCACATTGTTGATTGACACACGCCGTCGAATGTTATGTGTCATCCCCTCAAATGAAAACATATGTATATGGCTTTGAAGAAATGATTTATTCAGCGAACCGCGCAATGTTACTTGTAATCAAATTCGATGGCATTTCACTTTTCGAAAGGGCAATGGACATGGGTACGTGCTCAGGGGCGCCGTGCTTGTCGTGCCTCCGAAGGTTGGATGTCCTCTTCTCGCGCCGAGTGCGCGAGACAAGGGAATCATTGCAAAATCATTAACTAGCGGGAGCCAAACCAAAACGAAATTGTAATTCCGAAAATGTTAATCTAAATTGATATAAATACGAGCAATAAAGATAAATGTGTCGCTGGACCTGCATGCTGCACCGCCCGCTCTCCAGTGAATGCTAATAGGGCCGGCAAAGTATCGAGGTGGGAGATAGTGTTTTGTAGTGATATGGGATGAGATGAGATTAGATTAGAGACAGTGATATGTTATAGGAGATAGTGTTATGTGCAAAAAAATGGAATGCAGATGACCAAAAGAGGGACAGTCTCGGGAGTCTTCATTCATGAAGAAGGTGGAGCTGGGGCAGTTTGCCTCTTGCAGACTGCTGGCACAAATGAACTTGGCAGGCGGCTGTGCAGAAGGGAAGGGATGGGAGATGCCGCTGTTTGTTTTACAGTCAATGTAATCAGAACGAGAAAATGAAAAGGTGTCTACATCTCTCTGTAATCCAGCGGAACCGTTAATCCTCATATATACGCACATCATGTCGCGACCTAACCGCGACAGGACCGTGCTTTTTAGTGCAATGCGTATGTTTGTGGGGATCGAGAAATGGTCGCGCTTGTGCATCGCCTACACGTGGACCAAACGTGTGTTCTTATTCGCGACGGCAAGTTCGGTGTAAGTTGATGCGCGTGCGTAGCGTCGCGACGGAGGACGACAACGGTTCCGCGCGCAACGTGTTCCACCATGTCGCCTCGCCACACCTGCATAGCCCCAACTTGCGACTCTCGACTCGGTTTTGACATCGAACAATGCCACTTACTCGAAAACCATGAAAGCAGTGGCGCCACCGGTTGAGAGCGGATCACGGAGGTATGTGCAATTTGTACATTTATTATGTTTCTTACATTGTTGAGTAATGGGGAAATACAAAGGTGTCACGTGAATGTTGCGAACACTTCGGTCCTCATAATTCCAACGACTATCAATGACAAGCAATATGATGGGCATCAAGGGTCTTGATAGTTGCAATGGGCCCGTGGCGCTTTCAATCACATGCACATAAGATTACTTATCTCTTGCAAGAAACATTGACCCCATCAATGTCTCTTTAACACAAATTTTCTCACTATAAAACTACTGAAACAATAAACACCACGGCCGATACCAACCTATTACACAAAATATTGTATTTTACATACAGCAGGAGCGATATTCCGATTGGAATTCGTGAAATGATTTAAACGACGGGAACTGCGAATGTTTGGTTTATTATAATGTCAAAATTAAGTCATGTCACGTTTGGTTTATTATAATGTCAGAACTGCGTATGTCACAATTAGATATCTACAAAGATAGTAAGAGTTACTCCTTCCCAATAATGCATATAGCCGAGTGCCATGTAATGATTATCACCGCGCGTTGTATGGCATGTCGCTGTGATTTGTTATTAAAATCTGCCTATTAACTAAACCCCGACTGTCGCTTTCCGAAGGCACAGCGTGCTTTATTTCGGAAAACGGACAATTGCGAAGGTATGGAATACAACACTAATACGTTATCCACTACATGCCCACCTCGCTGTGGTAAAGCTCCTCCAAGACCGCGGAAAATTCGGAGAAGCTGACAAAGTTGCCGTCGGCCGCGCCCAGTGTCAGCGCTTCCAAGAGTCGGTCTTTCGGGATGCCCGTGACCCAGGCCGCTCCCAGGGGCGAGATCTCCAGCTCAGCCTTCGCAGAAATGAGTAAAACCAACGAGTGTCAGCCATTCCAACAAATAATGTGTTAGGAGAGGAAGCGCCAGTCCGTCCAATAAATGGACAACGATTTGCTCTCGAAATATGTTACTTCATGAGTAAGGTGGAAATGATAATTAGCACGAGTGGATTAGTAAAATTGAGCTTTACGCCCTCATCGAAGTGGACGAGCTAATTTACAGAGAAAGAAAATCGAAGAAAATCTCGGAATGTGCAGGTAAAGCAACAAAACAACATTACCGGAAACTCACTCATGTTACTCTAAGCTCATCAGAGCAATGTACATTGCATCTTATCTCAACATCATCAAAACTAAAATAAACCACGATTGACTATTTTTGTTCTTTTTCCTGCCCTCGTGTCTCTACTATTGCATGTGAATTACAACAAACCATGATACGTCCCTGTCATCTTAAACACACATCCCTCGTTGAATTCTTCAATTTCACATATCTGCCGAAAGCCAGAAATGTTGTTTGCAAAAGAATTAGTCACTTGACTCAAACGAGTTTAGTCCGTGCCGTTTATTTTAATTTAATAAATTCATAGCTCAATTTTTATTTATGAAGCGATGTCATCTAAGAAGCCCGTTTTATTTATGAAACGATATTGAAAGATAGGAAATCGACTTCAAACCTATTCCAAGGACGCAGATTCATCCGCATCATCCATCGACAAATGTTAAACATAACCAAATTTACTATTGTGTAAGGAATGGAAATGTTTATGTGTTTGTAGTTTTACCTTTGCGGCTCGTATCGCGCGAGGTAGAGCCGCCAGCTCGGCGGTCACCATGCGCGTGTCCGCATTGGCATCCAACGCGAGAAATAGCTTCATATAAGCCGAGTGTCGCGCCACGGAGCTACGACGTCGCCGCTCTCGTTCGATCGCGAAGGCGTCGAAAACCGCTCGGGCCGACTCGGCAGATAATTCGGCCGCCGTTTTCATCGCCGCCGCGCCGCTTCGCATTTCAACGACACTCAGTGGACCACTCGGACGATCCACTACGCCGTAGGCGTTCAGAAGCCGGCAGCCAGGTGACCCGCGGGCAAGCGGGTCGTGACAATGCGCTAGTATCGCGTCCCACGGGCAAATGTCGGCACTCGGCTGCGCGTGAGGCGGCGGTACTCCGAACCCGTACATCCCGCACTCGGGGTCGTCGTCGCCCGCGGTCGAGCCGCAGTGAAAGTCGATGACTTCGGCGCAACCACGCGCCGAGTATGATTCGGGCAGGCAGGCGGCTTCCACGCACGGGGGGCTGCCTGGCGAGAACAAGCAAGCGTCGCCCGCAAGGTGCGCCTCGCATTCGGGGTCTTCGGGGTGGTTTTGGCACCATGCGGATATGTGCGGGGCGCAGCCGGGGGATAAACTGTCCGCGGCGCAAGTAGACTGCTCGCAGGGGTTGCCTGGCAGGGGGAGAAAGGCGCAGCCGGAGGGGCGCTGTCCGAAAAGGGAATGCGAACGGTCAGTAAAAAACTAATTAATCAAAACTGAATGATAGAAAATGATTAGACGAGACCGTCGCGAAGTACATAAGTGTGTAAACAGGAATATGAAAATAAGTACTGATAGGCACATTTTTTGCAAGAATGATTTTTGCTTCGGTGCGTAGGTCTTATCTTAATTAAAGCCTAAACGGACGAGAGTCGTGCAACAATTTAGTAAACATAAACTGCACCTTATGTGGGGAGGGTACGAATGCACGGTGCCCATGTGCGCTTGTACTACATGTCTTGAACAATCCAACATGTGTCTTTCAACAAATAGACTATCATTCCATTCCGCAATCGGGTATCTTGTTGGGACATGCAATTACCCTGTCTTTAAATGTGATTTCCGCGGATGGAGATACTTCCACGCATAAATTTCCGGTCTTGATATTCTGCCAACATTGAATTTTTCATTGTAATCAAAACTTAGAATAAATGGTCACGACTAAATAGCAAAAGGGAATTGCACCTAAAATTCAGCTTGGTCGGCGCGCGTAACCAATCAACAGCAGAGTTGAAAATTCACGTATAGAATAGCGCTCTAAATAATTTGTCGTTATTCTGCAGTTTGCGCGTGCTTTATATACATTGTGACAAATATTTTGTAATTGCATTCTTCGATTTCAAAATATCAACAGACCAATTTCGGTGCTTTATTAATGATTGATTGTCGGCGTATAATATTAGCTACAAATATTAGATGACATAAAAACGGAAAGCTTGCGCCCAAAGATATCTAATACAGTTTTAGATACACCACTGGTTAAATATTACAAACAAGTTGTAGTTGATTAAAAAATACTATACTTTATCGGGAAAATATAGAGTAATTAGTACTAATTATTACGATAAAATCAAACAATTTTGGGAGAGGTTGCCTCACTTGATCTGTGCCTCCAAGTACATCCACGCACTCCGGGTGCTCTGCACCATCCCCCGCGCACCACTCCAACGCCAGCTCCACCGGACAAAATGTGGAAGGCGCGGGAATGGGGCGGAAGGCGGAGCACGCGGCGTCGCCGGGCTCGAAGAAGCAGTACTCTCGGACGGCGGCCAGGCAGTCGGGGGCGGACCAGTCGAGGGAAGCTTGCGTGCAGGCGGGGCTGGAGCATGGAGAGTTTGGGGCGGTGGGCTCAAAGGGGCAGTTGGGCTCGCGGGACGCGCGGCAGCAAAACTGCAACGCCACTATGTTTTGGTAACATCTCTCTTCGTCGTCGTTGCAAAGAAATCCCTGTAAACAATTTGCCGATCAGAAAATAGACACACTGTAAGTATTTCTCTAACAAAACTTTGAAAGATGGAAAAATGGGTAATGGTTTTGCAACACCCTTGTAAGCGATGAGTATGAGGAAAAATGCCATCGCGTACTTAGAATTAGAACGTCCATAATACATATCTTTTTGAAAAATAGTAATACTTTGCCCTGAAGTAACATTAATCGATATCAAAACGCAATTTCTTTGTTGTTTAGACATAAAGTCTTTCAACACTGATGAAATTACAAATTTTCTCCACCTACTGTTGTCCGGCGAACTGACGCCATTAAATACTTAAAGAAGCTCCGTTGAAATAAACATATATTGTTTAATGGTCATCAGTTTGACAATATGTACGGGAAAAAATACTCGACCCATTTCGAGGTCCGTTTGATTGTGATGGGGCTGCTTTTCAGATAACGGCAGCGGAGCGCACCAACCGTATTCTCAATAACGATCAATGCTCGCCGAAATACATGCTCATATTTTTTGTCTATCAGGTGACACTCTACTTTATTGCCTTGATGAAATAATTAGCTACGGCGTAAATTCCTGTGTTTGAGTATTCACACGAATTACAACAATATACACAAAAAGTAAATTGCGTTGTATAAATCACAAAAATATTATGCATAAATCACACGCGACTGAGTGCAATAAAATATATCTTCGCATCTCACCTGCGGGAGCAGCCCCGCGCCGCGATTGAGGTTGTTTTCATCTTCCGTGTTGAGGATGAACCGACCCGGCTGCCATCCAGCACGGCAGTGACCGTCGTACGAAACATAGCAATCGCCGTCTTGGCCGGAGCAGTCGATACCCGTGTAGCCGGGCAAACAGGTGCACTGCCCACGTCGCGCGTCGCACAGGCCTCGAGTCGGCGACGAGCCCGCAGCGAGCGTAAACTCGACACCCACGGGGGTACTGCAGTTAGCGGGGCACGTGAGAAACTCGCACGCCTGTCCGAACGCGCCAGGTTGGCACTCGCAAACATCCGCGACGGTGCGACTCGCGTCGACACGCACAACGGTACCGTGGTAACACAACGGCGGCGACGGTTCGGGATGCGCCGCGTAGTCTACGACACGAAGCACGTTAAAACGGGCGAGAGTCGCGTCGTTGCCGGGCCCAAGTAAGGCGTTGCGTAACGACAACGTCACTGAATCGTAAGCCGCGGCGCCGACGGGCGCCTCGACGGTGAAATTGAGCGCGAGGACAGAGCCGCCGAATGCGACTCCAAACGTCGATTCTGGGACGAGCCAATCGGGAAAATCGGAATCGTCCGTGGAGGTCGTCGTACCGGCGGGATTGTTACGGAGGGACCACACGAGCATGGAGGTACCGCCGACGGCGAGTGTGAGGGTGACTCGCGTGACGTCGCCGGCGGGGACGACGGCCTCGAGGGCGTCGATGCCGTCAATGAAAGAGACGGTGGGGAGTAATTCCGCAAACCCGACCATTCTCACGGCGTCGATCTCGGGCCACGAGGGGGTCGAGAAAGTGAGACGGAGCGTGTCGGTGCGGAAGGGTGGCGGGTCGAGGAGAGGGACGATGGAGGTTCCGGCGGAGGAGAGGAAGCCGCCGGGTTCGGGGAAGCCGGACGGGCGCGACAAGAGGTCGTCGCGCTCGGCAGCGTAAACGACGACCATGGTTCGGTTTGCGGCTTGTGCCTCGACACGCACGAGTGACCCGGGCGACAAATTTTCGTATAACACGACCGCGGTCGGGTACAGTAGGTCGCCGAATCGAAGCGTGAGACTTTCTTCGCCCGCACCGCCACGAGAGGGCGACCACGCGCGGCCGGTATTGCTATGTTGCGCGCGAGCTTGGTCGTGTTGCCCGAGAATCGCCGAGGCCGGTAAAGCAACTTCGCCCTCGGGGGCGCCCTCGGGCGGTACGTAGGAGGAGCTCGCGTCGATGACGTCGGTGGCGTACGCCGAGTTGGGGCCGAGCGTGACGGAGACGGAATGGACGTCGGAGTAAAGGACGGCCCCGGTGCGGTCGAGTAGCTCAAAGCGGAGTTGTTGGTTTGCCGCGTGCGGGAGGTCGCGAAGGACGACTGTCTTCCGTAACTGTCCCGGCGCCGGGTCTTCCTCCCATTCCATCAGCCTCTGCCCCCCCAACAATACCACCAACGTCCCGTCCACGCCGATCTCAAAGTTGGTGAGTTCCAGGCCGACGTTGAGCCGCGCGCTCATCACTTGTTGAGGTATCCTACCACAGTCATTCATACGCACAATTCGAACTTCAACTCCAAAGTACTACAGGTTATTTTCTCACACAAATTAGGTTATATTGAAATTATCATTTTTACAAATTTACTGTGATTAATTTTTTTCCTGCGAGAGGCTAAGATCCAATAAACAAATGCAAATCCGAAAAGTGTTAGCCGCTTTGACTTCAGTTACCGTTTCAGGTCGCGGCCCCGTCTGAGACAAAAAGTTTGGGGGAGGGGGTCCGACTCGTAGCATTTCAAGGGTCCAGTTTTCTTTTTTACTTCAATCACCAATCTCGGCGACGTTCGGCGCTACGAATCCAATACTCTCGCCAAACCCCTAATATCATATGAAGCCTTGCTGCCCAAAACATTACTGCAGCATTCAATAACTTCTGTACTTTATAACAGGTTTTTCATTAGCAACATTGTATAAAACATACCTATAGAATAATGGGGTGAGAGCAGCGAAAAAGGGTGTCGCCACCCGAAACGGTACATCAACGAAAAAGGTGGCCTTAATGCCTCAGATTTCAAATTTCGGTGAATACAAAGGAGGGGAAATTATATATTCAATTGAAAAACGTACCAGGAGATTGGCTCTTGTTTGTCAGAAAGGCGAAATATATACAAATAGTGACCGACGGCAGGAAAAAACAAAAACCTCCAAAAATCATAAAGAAAGGAGGCTTTCCTTTTGGGTGGGAGGGGCGTCTTACCGGCAGTCGCCACTGGTGGCGGGACAGGTGGTGGCGAAGGCCCTCACGCTAACGGGAACACTCGTGGCGTACTGGCGACAGAGCTCCGGCGAAGGTGGGCAAGTGAGGGTGATGCCGAATATTTGAAAGTAGAGCTCGCCGCCGTCAGACGGGCACTGTTGCACCTCGTGCCCCACCGCGAGGCTCAATGTACCGTCGGCCTCGCAAAAATGTTTATAGCAGCCCACGATGGCCGCCTGGTTGGCGCGGCGCCCCTCGAAGCACGCCGACCCCGGCCCCGGGTTCTGATAGTCGTTGGTACCGATCACCGTAGTCGTACGCACCACGGTGCAGTCACGCACCGCCGCGTCGTCAGAAGGGGGGAGCACGCCGGAGGGTTCGGGCAGGATGAGCGGGCAGTAATCGGCGAGTGCGGACGCGCCGCCCCAATTAATCGCATTTAAGGGGTCGTTGAAGTAGTCGTAGGCATCCGCTAGCGGTTGTGGGTGGTTAACGAAACTACACAAGCCGACGTGTGTACGAGCCGCGTTACACGCCCGCGACCCCACCCCCTCCGAGTCGAAACTCGTCCCGGGCCCACCGTCGCGAGGGCACACATAGGTTCCCGAGGCATCAGGCCAGGCGGTGCAGGGCGATAGCGCGAAGTCAAGCCCTTGCCCCGCGCCCCAAGGCAGCGCTTCCGCGTTGTCGTACACTGGATAGTACCATCCTAGGTCCTCCAACAGCCCAAGCGAGATCGACGACTTGCTGGCTGCTCGGAGGCCGCCCGGGAAGGTCCAGCCGCCGGCTAGGTCGTGCGTGGCGCGCGTCAGGTAGGCGTTCGTAGCCATAACCTCGCCGTTGAAAACACGGAGCTTCAGAGCTTCGCCTTTCATCGGACCCACCTGACGACGACAAACAAGTGCGTGAGTGCTGGTACAAACACAACAAGAAACAATAATTGCATATTTGGGGACAATAAATGTACTTCAATAATATTGTTTCATCCGGAAAATGGCGATTCGCATGTTCAAATTATCATTTTTAGAGAAAAAATACGGTGTAGTACGATATTAGCCCCACCTGCTCCAGCTCGACGCCCTCGGTGAGGGCATTTGGGCCGACACCAAAATGTGCCGCCGCTTTGGCGACGAGAGAGGGCGTGGAGCGTGTGATGCGGTAGCGGATCGCCCATCCACCGTCGCAGTCGGCTGCGGGGTCAGAGGAATCGCACACGTTGCGCTCGCGGTGCGCGTCGGGGCCCCATCGCTCGATCAGACGGTCCGTATAGTCGTCGGACCATCCGAGGGCGAGGAAGAGCTGCTGCAGTACTGCGTCGCGAGCGGCACCGGACGAGCCGATAGTGGCCGCCGACTCGGAGAATTGCGGGACGATGTTGAGACGTAACGCTAGCGGTCGACCGGTGCCACCCTCGTCGCGAAGACAAGTGCTGACGGTCAGCGGTTCCGCGGCTGGTCGCGCGGTGGGGAATACCGCCAACTCGGCGCCGGGCAGACCGACTTCAAACGGCTCTGCGAACGTTCAGAATGATGGTTAGTGACAGAGTTTCAGCCAAACAGCAACGCTGGCCAATACAGTATACGAGTTGGTTGGCATATATGTACATACCCAGTAACTTATCCAGGGGTATATCTATTTGTCTCAGGATTGATTCGTTCAATTTTTTAAAGCTATTGGCTCCCCAACTAGGAATTGCTTGCTGGAATTTCACAGTGGTTTGACTCATACTATCTCAGTAAATTGTTTGATTGAGTGATCGATTCATTTATTAATTGATTGTTCGATTTATGGGTGGATGGATGGATTGTAACATCTCTATTCATTCTTTACTGTTTTTTGCTTGTGTCAATACACACATAAATTTGTTAATGAAAAAGTGCAGCAATGGACGAATGATTAACTAGTGATAAATGCATTGTTTGATTTCGAGTTAATTACAGTTTATTTCTTGATTTTATACTAATCCACAGAATGATTGGTTACTTGACATATCGGGTGGATTAATGAATGGAAGGGTGGGGGGTGGATGGATGATTGGATGGATGGGTGCATGATTTATCTAAATATTAGTCTATCAGTTTCTAAACTATTTATTTCGTGATCATAACAATCCATTAATTTATTGATTCATTGGCGGAATATACTTTCAGACAGTATAAAGCTACGGGTGGCTTACCGCGAGAGAGCTCGAGGTCACCGCAGCCCACCCAATCCGTGTCGACCTCGACGGGCAGAGGGAGCACAAGGCTGGCGGGGCCCGCGACCACTCGAAGTAGGCGGGACAGCCAAGACGACGCTTCCGTCAGCATTTCTATCGTCGCTTCCAACCTTTCGTGGGTCAGAACGTCCGCGGGCCGGCACGTCGCCCAACAGTCCTCGTCCCCCGCCGTGACACACTCCGGTCCGAAGTCCTTCACCGGCATACCGTTCTCCAGGTCGCCGTAAACTTTCACGGCGTCGATCTGATAAAATCCCGCCACGGCGGAGGTGTTGAGTTTCAGGTAAAACTCGTCCATCAGCTGCGTACGAGGCGCGGCGATGGGCGGTCGCCAGATACGCGCGCTACGAATACGGCGTCCAGAAGCGTCCAACTCGCCATTGCTTGCCTGTTCCAAGATGATAACAGGAGAGGGGGGCACATCAGCATCCGCAGCACATTCACACGCGCAAACAAGACTCCTTGCACACTACATTTCACATAAAGGGGTATCCCTCCAAAGCCTTTGCTTTTCTTGTGCGTCCAACTATCACATCACATATCATACGATTTTGGAGTTAACTTTGTTTTGCACAATGGTGTGTCACTTATTTGGATAAATTTTGACTTGTAGCAGCAGCTATTGCACAGCTGCCCTTAAGCGGCCAAGAAACTAATCTATTTATGCCACCCACGCCTAATCTCGCGCGCTGATTGGTAACGCGTCATTTGCAAAACGTATCTTGGCAGCGCCGCAACTAACCCGTACAGGCGCAAATTATAAAATTTCTGTATTTCATCATTCAGCATATCCGTGAACGCGACTCAGTCAGAAAATGGTAAGCAAGACAAACACCCATGTGGACCAACGTACGCATTATGATACAAATTTACGAAAAATAAAGGAAAAAAGGACTGCATTACGTATGAATGTCTAGTTCAAACATACAGAAACATTTTGCGACAGAAAACAGATAGTTAAGCAAATGTATCGTAGTGAACGAAGAGGTAGTGCTGAAAATTATCATCATAAAATTTAACACCTCAAACCTGAACCCTGTTTCTCTTAATCAAACATCGTGATAAATGCACTGACACACTTCTCACAGCCAAAGCAAAAAAAGCATGCCCTAGCTTCAAGTAATCATTGAATTAAAGGGTAAATCGCCATTGCGCTGAATGTCTGCTCACGAGAGTATGCGTGTTGAATGTGTGTGTGCGTGTTGAATATGAGTGTGCGTGTGTGTGTATGTGCGTGTGGGGTGTGTGTGTGTGTGTGTGTATGTGCGTGTGTGTGTGTGTGTGTGTGTGTGTGTGTGTGTGAGAGAGAGAGAGAAAGAGAAAGGGAGATAAGAGGGGTGCGTGTGGGGTGCGTGTGGGGTGTGTGTGTGTGTGTGTGTGTGTGTGTGTGTGTGTGTATGCTGTTAGAGGGGGGGGGGGGCGGCTCACCGCGGGCGATACGGGTCCACTCCACAACGTGAACCATGGGTTGGCCTCCTGCCCCGCCTCGGTCACCGCCAACCGGCCACGTATCTCCACAATTGAGCCCGGATTGTTCACCTCGTAAAGATCCATGCCTGTCACAACCACCGGGCTAATGCGTGCGGGCGTGTGTGTGTTAAGAGGAGAGAGAGAGAGAGAGAGAGAGAGAGAGAGAGAGAGAGAGAGAGAGAGAGAGAGAGAGAGAGAGAGAGAGAGAGAGAGAGAGAGAGAGAGAGAGAGAGAGAAGGGATAGGAAGAGGGAGAGAGAGGGAGGGGGAGAGAGAGGGAGAGAGAGAGAGAAAGCGTGTGAAACAGGGTGTGTCAATGTGTATGCATGCACGTGTGTGTATATGTATGTGTATGTGTGTGTGTGTGTGTGTGTGTGTGTGTGTGTGTGTGTGTGTGTGTGTGTGTGTGTGTGTGTGTGTGTGTGTGTGTGTGTGTGTGTGTGTGTTTTTATTTGGGAGGGGGGAGGGGGGAGCGAGTGTACGCCAGTCAGTACATTCATGGATCATTAGAACAAAGTTTGTAGAGCGAAGGATAGTGGAATAGGGATATCGGAAGGTTGGTCGCGCTTACGTGGCGATCCGCACAGTGATGTGTTCCTCGCCGTCGTCAGGTAAGAGCGGCGCCCATGCGTAGTCGGAGTATTTGTTGCTTGGCCACGCATCAGGCGGGCCGACAATAGGGTGCGGCTGGCCGAAGAACTCGGGGCCGCGCGCCAAGGTGGAGCTCGTTTCTGGCATGCTGGTGAAGGACTGAGATATGTACTGGCAGCCCAGCCCACACCCCTGCGAACCATAGCACGGGAGGCACATAGAGTTTGGGGGGTTGTGATGTACTGTGTGATCATTGTGGATTGACAACTTGCGTTCAGTGGGTTGGACACTTATGGATGTGGGTGGGGCTGCTTACCAGCGGGCGTCCACGCATCACATACTCGCCAGCGCTGTAGCACGACTTCCCTTCATCACTAGGAGTGCGAAAAAAGATAAAAGTGAGTGAGTGAGTGAGTGAGTGAGTGAGTGAGTGAAAATAAGTGAATGAGTGAGGGAGCGAGGGAGTGAATGCGTGGGTGAATGAGAGTATGAGTGAAAGTTAGTGAGAGTGAGTAACAGTGAGTGTGAGAGTGTGCGTGAAAGAAAGTGAGTGAGTGAGTGAGTGAGCTACTAGGCGTGTGAGTGAGAGAGTGTGAGTGAGTCCATGAGAGAAAGTGAGTGAGAGTGAGAGTGAGTGTGAGTGTGTGCGTGAGAGAAAGCAAGTGAGTGAGTGAGTGAGTGAAAGTGAGTGAGTGAATGATTAAGCGAGTGAGAGACTGTGAGTGAGTCCATGAGAGAAAGTGAGTCAGTGCGTGAGTCACTTGAAGAGTGGGTGAGCGATTGAGTAAGTGAGTGAGTGAGTGAGTAAGTGAGTGAGTAAGTGAGGGAATGGGTGAGTAAGTGAGGCAAAGTGAGTGTGAGAAAGTGTGGGAGTGAGTGATTGAGTGATTTAGTGAGCGAGCGAGTAAGTGAGTGAGTGAGTGGGTGTGTCAGTGAAATTGAGTGTGAACAAGTGTGGGAGTGAGTGATAAAAGGATTTAGTGAGTGAGCGAGTAAGTGAGTGAGTGAATTAGTGAGTGAGTGAGTGAATTAGTGAGTGAGTGAGTGGGAGGGTGAGTTTGCATATGCTTATTGACTGGGGTTGCGCAGCATCTCGTGTTCGTCTACATGGCACAGGGATGAGGCTGGGTGTGAGATAAGGGGGTAGGTGAGGAGAAACCTGATGAGAGAGTATCCGTCCACGTGGGTTCGCAGCGCAGCGAGCACCTCGCCCTCTTCACCCGTCGGTTGTTGTGCCTGTCGTAGCGCGCGCTGCGCGCGCACAGCCGGGCCGAGCAGTGCCAGCAGCAGCAGGAGCGACAGCGCCCCGTGTCCACCCAACATCCTAACTTTCGCCTCCCCTACCCCGCCCTACGGAGTATTTTTCGCCACCGTGGACTTCTGTGTCGTGAGCTATCTGTGCTGTCCGTCGCTCGTTCGCGGTGGGACGCGCCGGAGACGGATGAGAGCCGCTCGGCGCGGAGACACGCGACCAGCTACTGTCGACCTACACGACGGTGTGGTCGTCACGGGGCCGATCAATGCAGGCGGTATTTGCCAGTAGTCAGGACTGAAGGCTGTCCAGATGGTGTGAGTGAGCAGGAATGAGGCGCTGCGTGACGGGAGTGTTTGTGGTGGCATGCCGCGGGTCGGCGACGGGGCGGCGGCATGTACTACTGAATGCTGCCACTGTAAGCTTATTTTTCAAACCCTGGCCCGAGGCTATAGTACTCGTACATCGCACAAGCCCTATTGACTAAAGCAGGTACAGGTAGAAACTACAGATACAGGTAAGAACAAATAAGTAGAGATTACGGTACCCGTACCTGTACTAGTAGTTTTTTTTAGTTTTTTTTTGGCGCCCGGGATATGGGACTGGCAGGGAACCCTCACCGGCACCCTCTACGGGCGGCGTTTTGCAAGCATGACTGAGAGCAGAAGTTCGAAACAAACCTCAAAACTCATCATCGATCATGCTCCCGGGTAGGCGACGCTCGTGTGAGTGCATTACATACCATTGTACGAGAACCGTACCATACTGCGCTAACCCCACACGAGGCAAGTGTTGGAGTTTCACCGACTAAAACCTTCCAATGACATGCAAACAAACATGAATGCATTCCCGGCACTAACCAAGAAAGCTCTGCCCTACCCGTCCGGGCGTCGACCCATTCGAGTAATGCGAGAAGGACCAAAGCCCATCTCACGGAGCAAAACATTTCGGGAGTGCGATACATGAACTACAAAGAAAGCAATATGAGGGAGGGCTTGGTGCCATAACTGGAAAAACCCCCCATTTCTTGTGAAATGAATGGTGCCATGAAGGGAAGGGTGGACATCGCCTAAAAGCAAGGCATTTATATCTTCGGGGGAGGTAGCGAACTGACGTACAAAACCATTAAACTCTGGGGCTAGCGCCACAAAATTACGACGGTGGTATTCCCAACGCGGCGGGCGGCGGGCATTCAAGCAAAATATGTTATATAGATTCAGGCACACCCCCGCCGCATGCAGGACAACGATGGAGAAAACGTTCAAACATGGCATGAATGCGGGCAAGACGACGGGCTGTAGGAAATACACGCGTACGAATTTGAATCATAATGTGTAACCATGCAACGGCCCCCGCGGGAATGCCCGTGCCGTGTTGTGGCAATGGGTGCTCAACATATGAGGCATGGGAATAAATACTCAATGTATTAGTGCATGCCGACGATGATGTCTCGAATCGACCCCATACCGCTACTTTAACTAGGTTAGAGGTCACGCGTGGTTGCAAAGACCTCCATGCGGGTGGGACGCGTACGTTTTGGGCTAATTCCGCGCTTGCCCTAGCAAAACGATCCAGCCACCGCACGGTTCCAGACGTCCAAGTATTTGGGCGCATTCGACTAGGTTGGCGCACTAGATCGCTTATGCATGTATTTAGGTTGGGCGATTTAAGGAAAGCCCTACTCCTAGCCGCTGCTGCCACTGCTTCTATGGGCGCTATTCCTAGCTCCCGTAGTAGTGGCGCTGTGGCCACCCCGGGGTACTAGTAGTATTGATAATAAATAACAACAGGAGTAGTAGTAACTACGGCTGCATTATTATCACAAAATTTCTTACGAAACAAGCAGTGGAGGCCACCAAGCAAAAAGAAGAAAAGAGGAAAAAATCAACGCCCGAGGAACAGGAAGGCATGCCACAGCGTCAGCATTGCCCTCTTGAAAAGCGTCGTAGAGATAGGAGCCCAGAGTGCCATGAAGAGCAGCATAAAGACGTTGCATGAATTCACGTCGCACATCCCCCAAAAGACGCCGAAAAGGAACATAAGTAGTTCGACGAACGAAATGTTGTATACGGACATTACTGTCAGAGCGCAAGGAGCGACAGTAAGTTAAGTTTTGTATTTATTCCCTAAACTGTTGTACATGTGTAAAACACCGGACATGAATACCGCATAGTAAATTGAACGTCAACAAGCTAGCTCGACAGCAACGATCCAAAACTTGTCTAAGATGATGTTGATGCTATAAATCCAGATTTCTCTTGGAACTTGAGAAGGAGATTATAGGATAAGATGAGACTTCAACATGCTTTGGAGAGCTGATCGGCATAGATGACGGTAAACGTAAAGGGGATTATGGGGGTATTTTTTTGACGGACTATGAATTTCATGTCGCCTCATCACCAATCTTTTTTTGCTCATTGGCATCCGGGTGTGTAGGAGTAGACTCATACACCATTGCATTTTACTTTTGTAAGCATTTTTCGGTAGTCCATGTCAATTGCACATCGATCGAGATGACGGCAATGCGCCAATACAAGTCAATGAATAGTATGCAGATTTTCAGCCGAGTTAGGGGTTCAATTGGCCATGCTAGTAAGGGCATGATGACGCAATGAAAAAATATATGGGCGATTTCTAAACCACCTCGAATTCTCTAGTTTTGGCCGCGGACAAATAAGCGGCGATGATGTTATGGGCCTTCACGTGTGAATAGAGAATTTCGGTTGGAGGTGGGATGTCGTCCAATTGTGCGCACTACGCTGGACCTACTAAAGCGCGTCGCGGCTCCAAAAACAATATGGGGCCTACACCAACCACTCACGCGTGGCGACTGCAACTTGTGTCGGACTTCAAACACGTGGGCAACTTCACCAAAGTAGCCCGGCAACATGGTACAAGCGCGTCGGTGGTTCGCAAGTGTGTGCGTACTTACGAGGGCACGGGGGAGGTTTTGGACAAAGCTTGCTCTGGGAGGCTTGTGCGGGGATTGGCAAGTCCACCGGTGCGACAAGTTCTCAAGGCGTACATTCGCGACGGGAAGACATGCACCGCCATCGTCGCCGACTTAAAGCTTGGCGTGGGGCTGTCCGTGGGCAAGGAGAACGTGCGCAAGTTTGTGAAAGCGAATCTAGCTCGGCGCCTTCGCCCGAAAAAGAAGCCCAACCTTACCGCAGCAGCCAAACGCAAGCGACAAGAGCGGGGCTAGCGTGGCGTTTCGGACACTCAGATATTCTGCTAGCTATGCCCCAAAGGCGTGAGTGACAAGCGGTGGGTTTTGTTTGAGGATCACCCCCATACCGTGTCAGCATATCGAAGATGCACAAATGTCTATTTGTAGCTTCGGTCACCAGTGTCCTAACCTATAAGGTTAGAACACTGGTGACCGTTTTCAAAAACCCCATATAATAAATCAGCTTTCTGTTTTTTATAGGTAAACTCAGATCAGGGGCATTCCTCACACTCAGGAGCGTCGCAGAAAAAAAAATAAGATCATTTCTTACAAGAAAAAGCAGTGGAGGCCACCAAGCAAAAAAAAAAAAAAAAGGAGAAAAAAACCTAAGCCCGAGGAACAGGAAGGCATGCCACAGCACCATCACTGCCCTCCTGAAAAGCGTCGCGGAGATAAGAACCCAGAGTGCCATGAAGAGCAGCAAAAAGACGTTGCATGAATTCTCGTCGCACATCCCCCAAAAAACGCCGAAACGGGAGAGGAGTAGATCGACGAACAAAATGATGCATACGGACATAACTGTCAGAGCGCAAGGAACGAGAGTGAGCGGCCCCCATGCCAGGGAAGCGACGAACAGCCACCAAAATAGCCAAGCAATCGACCAACTTAGCCGCCATCGGCGCCAACCGGCCCCCATCCTCCATGGCGAAGGGGTAGTAGTCATGGACCGACTGGACCGAAGGCGTGCCAAGCAAAGCGGAAGTGCGGAGGTCCGCATCAAGTTTGCCTTGCTGAGCTCCCAATGCAAGGCTGCCAGGGAGTAGAAGGCGAGCACCTATACGAGGAACGTTGGTGTTCGTGCGAGCACTTGTAACCGTCACATCAACAACAAGATGGCGGTGCGGAGCCATGAAGTCCAACCAAACCACATCCCCATGGCGATCACGTGAAGCTCCCGACCGAATACGGCGGACCTCCAACCGCAAGTCCCGGCCCTTAGTAGCCCCCGCTTCAAGCATGAACTCTTCAAGCACGTGGACAATGCGGTCGTGGAGTTGAATGATATACCAAGAGCACGGGCACCGGGGGATATGGTCCATGAGCATAGCGGCTGTTGAGCGCTCACCCGACATAAAGATGCTCGATACCGTCGACGAAGATCCATACCCGCGAGATTCTGAAGGGGCCTCATTGCACCGAGGGCATATTCGAACATGAGCGGCGCGCTCCGCAGTCAAGCCAAGCTACCGGTGGGCTGCCATCATATAGCAATCGGATGGCACCTTGAAACTGGACTCATGTGAAGCGAAAAAGAGAGCCAAAGCCCCGCGACCCGTACCCGAAATCACCCTCATATAGTCCGGTGGGGAAGGTCTGCAGAACGCCAAGAGGTCAAGGTAGGCTCGGGCACGAAGAATGCGCGAAATGCCCCGTTGGATGTGGCCCCCAGAATCTCCCAAGCGAGTGAGAGCATCGGGAGTCGGAAGTTGTAGGTTAGTCACTTGGGTAGCGGGTGCCACCGCATTGTTGACCGTAGATACCACCAACTCGACATCGGGCCCGGCATAATCAGAAAGGTTTTGGTTCAGTGTGTTAGTCAACACCACAAGCTCCGATTCCGAAAACCCGCCCATAGTGGAGATAGAGACGTACGAATTGCGCAATTGGACCGCCCACGGTAAAGTAAAGTCGCAGAAAAAAAAAACATCTGAAAAGATTGCCGTATCTGGCGGCGGTGCACTTTGCAATGTGACCCTGATGGTGAGTCACTAGCCGTTGAGTTAGCGGTTTTCTACTCAAAAAGCAGCCGACATGCGTCCCAAAAACGTCCCCTAACTTGAAAAATACGCCACTAACAGCACACGAGCCCCCTACTTCGATGAGTATTATAGACTAGCGTGGTATGTGGCCACTTTCGGAGCTGATGCGGCTACCTCGCGTACTAGGCGTAGTACGTAAGCGCAAAGGTCGGGAGCGTGACGCGCGGAGTGAGGATGGCGACAGCCTAACCGCCCCCGAAGAAGACCTAGAGCTGGCCGGTAAGACCCGCTCGCGTCTTCATACCCAGCTCGACAACGCCCATAATTATTAGGAACATGGTGGGGCTGGTGGTTCGGGCGTTTGTAGTGCTGAAGCGGTAGACTTGACCGCTGACGAGACAGGGTAGGATGAGGAAATGCCGGTTGCGAGCCTCGCAACGCCGCTGCGGAAAATCGCGTACAACCATCGCACTCGTATACTTCCCTTTCTGAGGCACCTAGAGACGACGATTCATACTCGAACGCATCCTCTGAGAAGGATGGGGAGCAACAAGAGTGCATGGGTGAGAAAGTGCGTGGTGGTGCTGAACGTAGGCCCGGGCGCGGGCGCGGACGCGGACGCGGGCGCGGGTGCACTTGGAATCCCTCGCACAGTGTGGAGGTTGGGGAAGAAATCTTCACGGACGACGAGGAAATCAGCGAGGGCTCAGAAGAGGAAGACAAGGAGGAGCAGGGATCTAAGAGGAGGGCAGTTAGGGCTGTTTAGCGCAACGGCTGCGTAACGGCTGTGCCCGCCGGGAAAAACACAAGGTTACACTAATTAAACTGAAAACCGTAAGCTGGATTTATTCAATTTGTCTTTACCATTTCCACTATGGAGAGCAAACAGGGGAAGCATCGGGGCAATGGTTGCATGCATGGCTGGATGTTCGTGGCGAGGAAGCAAACCAATTGTGGTCGTGAGTCGCACACACTGCGGACTGTGACATGAAGGTGCATCATATTGGTGAAGCCATATGAGGGGCAGCATAGGATGGCGAACAAGAAATTCAGGAAGGAGTGTGATAAGAGCCATAGCAAGGCCATGCAGTGCACCAAGCAGTGGCACAACACCGGACGCACGGTGTTTGTGGACAGTGGCATTCCTCACGTGTATACATAGGAATGGAGAAGCGTATTAGGAGGGGTTGCGTGGTTCTTTGAAGCCTTGCCCAGAACCCGAATCACTTTGCCCGCCATGCCAGGCAAGGAACCGATTGTATGTGGCTATGGTGCGATCATGGGTGAAGCGGAAGGCAACATCAGGTGTGAAAGGGCAAGTAGAATCGGAGTAGCTGAATGTTTCAGCATAGGTAGCGCGTGGAAGTGGTCATTTGCAGCGCCAAACGTGGATGGCGCTGCGTGAATATTTTCTTTTTTTACTTTTGCAAGGTTTCAACCTTGTTTAATGAATCAACAACGGTCAAAACATGTTTTAATATGCACAAGGAAGGTGTTTGACTATTTTGTTGTAGTTCAGCCCCCCCCCCTTCTGTACTTTTAGGGCACTGAACACTTTTCCTACCGAACCTGTCCCTCTAGCAAGTTTCAGCCATAAACAACATGTTGTGAGAACTGTTTGGTGATAGTTGCTGATTTGGTGAACTTATGACATGTGCTAGAAGTGGTAAATGTTCGGTCACTGGTGACCTCACCTATGATAAATAGACACAAAAGTGCAAGTCTACGCCGCGGTAACTAAACGGTGCAAGACCAACTTGTACGTCACAACAGGCACCACGGGATTCAAGAGCGAGGGCAAGGCTGTGACTGTCAAGGTCTATGTGAAGTTGCAGGAAGAGAAGCTCATCCCGGCATGCCGACAACGGATGGAATGTAGACCCATGCCGTTACGAGATTAACCTTGGGTATTCCAACCTAAGGTAACGCACCCGCTCACACCGCTAAAACTACCCAAGCGTGGCTGCCCAACCAGTTTGACTTCACAGTGATTGATTGGCTGCCGACCAACCCGGATCTTTCGTGGATATAAAACGTTTGGGGCATCGTGCCAAAGCAATTCCAAACGAGGAATGATGTGACTGCTAAAAACTTCGAGAACGCGGTTTTCGAAGAGTGGGAAAAGTTGCCACAGTCCGTCATGCAAGCATTGTACACATCGATTCGGCGCAGGCTGAAAACTTGCCTTGCCGAGAAAGGTGGGAGCACAAAATATTGACAGGTGCTAAGCCGTTGCGTGGGGAGTTTCATAAACATAGCTTAGGGAGAACCACCAAAGCCCAACCCAACACTCTTCCTATAAAGTCCGTTACTAGCGGCAAGCATTTAATCACCCGCCACGCACTGCCGCGATGGCGATGCAACTCGATTGAGGGGTAGAATACTGATTTTCGAACAACGCACCGTGGTGTGTTGTTCGCTGACGTGGACGCTTTTATCGGCACTCCCCAATTACCGCGGGCACACATGTTGGATTTGCGGCCCATGTTTTGCGGGCCGAAATTCGTGCTGCATGTGCATGTTATTATGCACGCCTCTAAACGTGACTCGGTACATGTAGTGTCGCGACAAGCCGGGAGACTACTCGACACTGGGCTCTCAGCACGTTTGCACAATTGGTCTAGCATCCGCGAGAGTGTTGCGCCCATCCGTCTACACAGCGGCGACACCGAGAATGGCATGTCGCATGCACTAGGTTTTTTGCCACGTGCCCGGAACTACAACCATGGAGCACGGGCTAGGGACCTATTGGGCTTGAGGGGCGGTTGACTTGGAGTGTAAGCACTCTAGCGCACGGATCGCTGGCCTTTGAAGCTTGCGCATCGCCGGGCGTGAAAAGTGGCGGGAAGCTTTCAAAGTACCCTAGCACGGGGTTTCATTTGGCATGCTGCAAATGGCACGCGACCATGCCATCATGGGGCATGCAATTGGCAACGCCGTGAATAGAAGAAATATAGAGCGCCGATTGTTGAGCGTATTGGCGGAGCGGGTATGCAGGTACCACATGTCCATGGGTTGCTACCCCCGCGCGAATGAGGCAGATTTTGAAACCCTAAAAGCTTTAGTTTGGGTGTACGAGAGCGTGGATGACATCGGCGGATTTGACTACGCGAAAACCGGCCGGTTGGCGAAAATTAAGTTTAAAGCTTATATATTAACTTGGGGGAAGGGCTTCCATGTGCTACTTAGTTTTCTCGAATCGGACACCGTACGGGAAGTTAAGGTTTTTTTAAGCGTCCAGAGCTGTGTTTTTCCGGCCCCAATCCCACCCACGTCAACCATCTTAATAACGGCACATGCCATCACACCCACGACGTGCTCCCACGGTTGCGGACAACATGTTGGGATCATTTAAACCGCATGTTGTATCGCCGATTTTGGGAGTATTCACGAGCCAAAGTGTGAAAAATCCGAATTCCGGGGCGCCCGAATCATGGTATACCCCCAAAATCGGGGTTCGGCCGCAAACCGTAATACGTCATATCGTGCCCGTGACGGGTCCCATTTGTGCCCCGCTTCCCTCTTCACTTCACAGTGAGTCAAGTTTCGGTCCGCCTTTTCAACGAGCCAAAGTAAAGTTAAACCCTAGAAAGCCTACATGCTAAACACCCGCACTGCACGAAAGGCCCTATTTCAATAGTAAGGGACTTTATGGGAACAGTGTACATTCGAATATCCATGAATTAAAGAAGCAATTTTCAATCACAAGCGCATTCTCACCAATGCATCAACACCGCATTGCATCGACATGGTCGTATTATTCGAAACGCAATGTAGTTTGAATGTAGTTTCAACAAACGAGTCCAAGTGGTGGCGACGATGTGAATGTCAACATACCTTTCTCAAATGCATGTTTATTGTGCATGCGATTTTATTTTAGACCGCAATAAGTGAGTTCATACCGGTAGCGCATTTTCATTCCCATGTACCTTAAATTTGGAAATTGTCGAAAATTACTCCAATGTATTGTTGGACATGACCCATCCCTTAGATTTTGTCGACATGGCTTAATTGCAAATCGATTGCCGCGAGCTGTGTGGCAATTTACTTGAGAGCAAGTTGCACAACAATTAAATATTATGGCGAGTGCATAAAGAATGCGTGAGAGCGCAATTGTTGTGCTGAGTAGGATATGTAGTTAGAAAACAAAAGTGAAAACAAAGATGTCTCCTCTTATTTAAGTAGCTCATTCTAGCTCGCCTTCAATCTTGCAGCGTCACGCGACCCTCGAAAGAGCGTCGCATAAGAAGACGTAATGGTGTCGCCTCGGACAAACGTGATATGGCGCATCTTGACGCTTAGTTAATCCCACCGCTTAGTACGCTAGTACACTCGTCCACAAAAAATCTAGACATGCATTGTATTAAACATTATTAAACATTCGGAATGGTCTTACCTCAGCTAAAAGCGATTGTTGTTGGAGTTTGTCGGATTAAGCCCATGAATTCCAAGGAAATTCCCTTTACACACGTCGTTATGAACGCTTTGCCCGGGCATTGCTCACGCGCTCATACCAAGTTGCATATTGTTCACTAATCCACTTAACAAGACTTTTTTTTTGAGCTTGTTGGGAGGGGGTTTGGAGGCGCGGATGCCGTGTTCAATGCGCGAGGTTTGGTTTGCGGGTGTGTAAATGGAGCATGGAAGTTCACGCCGCATGCATGGATGATGTATTTGGAAAAAAAGCGAGTAGAAACCCACATGATGAATGCAAGTTGGGTAAGTAGTCTAGGCTATAATATAATGGCGAGGGCGATTGGCTTTGGCGAGGTCCAACTTGGCCGTTTGGGACGCATCACGTTGACGGTGGTGAGTATTTGAATACTTGAGTATGTGTTTTTGCCAACCACACCCGCCCCACATCGGGAATTGGGCTTGTGAATGAGGATTTTTTCAACACATGTACACAAAGTCTCAAACGATCGGCAAAAAGGACGGACGCGACAAAATCAATCATGTACAACTACAACGTACCACACCTTACGAGCGCAAAGCACAACAAATTACGTACACATCGTAACGATTTACACGTTCCTCAAGTTGACATGTTGGTTATGGAATTTGCAAGCGGCCAAAATCTCACACCACCATCATCATTTAGTTGTTGATATGGTGTAGTTGTCTTGTGGATGAAGTTGTTCCCAAATCATGTGGCCGTCAGTCCAACGAAAACCTTGACGCGGCTATAATGTACATTTACAAAGGCAGCATTGTCGGCAAACGTTGCCTTATTATGGAATTATGGGGAAGGTGGTGGGGAGTAGAAGGGGTCGTTTCCTCTAGCCAAATCAAGTACATCAGCAATGCCTCACAACAAACTCGAAAAATACGAGCGCTTATTTTGATGTACAAGAGCTGCCGAGACGGATGCGAGCCATTCCATGCGGGTGTCAACTCGGAAAGGGGGTTTTGGAATGTGGCCTAACTGGACGAGATAGCGTGCGCGATCTCAACCCTACACACAACAAGAACGACCCCCCGCAACCCCCCGACAACGGGATTCATAGAGCTGACACTCATTTCTTTATGGCTACCCGTCGCCGCAGCCCCCATCGCCCAACCAACACAACCACGCCTGCGAGAAGCGCTCTCCGCAGTAGCGTCGAACCGAAGCCGCCACGCTTGGCCTGCTGTCGAGCAATGGCCGCAGAGCCTTCCCGGTTTGCATTCTGCTTAAGGGGCAACGCAATCAAAACCACTCAAACTAAGTTCAAATGGCATTGACATAGCATAATCAGCCCTAGCCTGAATTTCAAACCCACACCATCCTCACCCAGACAACCCTCTCAAACAAGTACAATAGGGACACACACACACACACACACACACACACACACACACACACACACACACACACACACAGGTATGTTCGTGTGTATGTTCGTGTGTGAGTGTGCTCTGTCTGTGTCAATCAGGGTGGAGGCGATAGGAAATGGGTGCAAGTGCATCCGAGAATCCGCGTTGTTCATTTCAACGTTGGGCGGCGGGGCGCACGTAGAGTTGCCGCTTCATCTCCGCCACCTGCGACTTGAGTTCGATGTTCTTCTGGCCCAGAGACTCCGCCTTCGCCTACAAAGACACCCACAGCAGCACCACTGATGTCAGCCACCTCATCCGCGCGGTAACGCACAATAACACCAACACCCCTACTCCCTCCGACATGTTTTCGTTTCGCGCCATTGCGCTCATGCCATGGCACGGCCGCCCAGGGAGGCGAATAGGCAGCGTGCGCATGCGCTGCACAGAAAGACTGACGCAACCCGCCCTCCCTCTCTCCGTTGCCATCCTTCGCCCCCCCTCCATCCATCCAACCGCCTCTCCACCGTCACCAGCGTAGCTGCTCGCTGCAGGTGGATGAGCGGACAGGAGAGAATAGAAAAGAAAAAAGTGGTACTCACATCCTGCGCGTGCTCTTCTGTCTGTTCGCGAGGTAGCTCCTCCTCGGCTAGTTCCATTGTGAGGGTGAGCAGCAGCTTGTGGGGGCAGGCGTCGGGGCTTGAGGCGGAGCCTGAGGTGCAGTGGGCTCGGCAACGAGCGAGGCAGGTCTCGCCGTGTCGTCGCCACAGCTCCCACACCGAGCACGCCCCCCCGCAAAGGAAGACGTCAACGGAGAGACCCGAAAATGGGCCATCCGCAGGGGACTTTCTCCTCCTGGGCCGACAAGCAGTCAACGGCACCGACTGGTGCTCCGCTGCACCCTCATCCCTCGACCTACCCACTTCACTGCTGCTGCTATTGTTGTTGCTGCTGAAGCTGCCCGCGCTGGCGTCCACCTGCGGTGCCACTTCTCCAACACCACTGATGCAAAAGCTGCCTACGCTGTCCGAGGTGCGGTGCAGCTGCGGTCTCCTTGACGAGCGAGGGGGCACTTGCGGCTTGGGCTTACTGAGGAGCTCCTGCAAGGGTTTGAAAAAGCTGCGCGCGCCGTCCCAGACAGACCCGCTGCTGTTGCTGGCGTTGCTCTGCGACCGGCTGTGCCCTCGCCGCGACGTGGGGCGGGAGGAGGTGGAGGAGGAGCCTAGGAAGAGGTCCTCCAGGTTACGGGGCGACAGGAAGGTGCCCAGCTGAGGGACGCCACAGCACGGGACGGCAGATGTGGCGGGGGAGAGTTGTTGTGGTGCGAGGGGGGACCCCCTGCTGCTGCTGCTGCTGCTGCTGCCCCGCACAGCATCCGCAAGGAAGCCCCACCCAGGGAAATCCCCCTCCACCGTTTCCTCAAACTTCTCCCAGTCGCCGTCACGGTACAGGTCATTAGCAGAGTCTGATCCCAGGAGGTGCCGGCCTACCCTTTCTCGCTGCAGCTCCTGCGCCAGAGCACGCACGCGCTCGCTCGAGTCGGTCTCGTACTCCAGACACGCGTCTAACAGCTCGTCCCGCCTGGAGGTGATGTTTGCTAGCGTCTTCTGCAGCTGAACCAGCATGTCGCGAAGCTCCAGCGCCTGCACAGCACACACAACCGCCTTGCTTTATCAGCTTTCCTCCGCACGATTCATTACATCATGAACCCTCATATTCAAAACACACACACACGCACACACACGCACACACACACACACACACACACACACACACACTCGCGCGCGCAGACGGGCGCGCAGTGTCACACACGTATGCAGAAACCCACCCACTCGCGCACACACATGGACACACCCAATCCCAAATATATACACAACCTCTCAAACCCACGCACGCGCACACACACACGCACACACCTGCTGTGGAGTGAGATCGATGCTGTTGTCCTCCGCGGTCTCCAGCATGAACAGCGTCCGCATCATTGTCTTGGCGTACTGCTCCTTCAGCTGAGCGTCGGACAAGATGTTCTTCGCCACCTCGCCCAGGTTGACTTTGGGCTCCAGCGCCTCCAGAATGTCCAGGTCCGACTCGATCTGTAACCACAGCCACACGCACAAACAAGCATCAAAGCCATCACGAACCTAACCAATCTACCACATTCACAACCCAAACGGACGCCAAACCGCCCCGTTTCTTTACCCTGCCCTTCTATACTCTCCATATCCCTCCTCCCGCTCACCTTTTCGAGGGTCTTGCTGATGGTAGGCTTCATTTCTGGAGACATGACGCGCTTGGAGCCGAATCGCCTGCTCACCGCACGACTGAGCTTACCAGCTTGTTGCCACCACTGATTGGCGCACACACACACAGACACACAGACACACAGACACACACACACACACACACCTCAGTCGTCCTCCCCTCATTCCCAAGAGGAGGTTCTCTGCATGTGAAAAGGTACTCCAAAGCAAACCGGAGGGATGTGTATGTGAGTGTCACACCTTTGTGGGGGCAGCCATACACCGCTCCCGAGAAAACTCCAACCAGTGCTGCGTCTGCACCGTCCCCACCTCCAGCATGACGCCCTCTATGGCGCCGCCCAGACCAAAAGGGCCCGACGCGTGCGAAAACACCTTGGCCGTCACGCTCACGCCCTCCTCCTGCTGCTCGACGGTGTACTCCAGTTTGGTGTTGAACTTCGCACCGCCGGGAATCTGAGACAATGGGAGCGAAAATATCTCCAGCCTGGTAGTACAACGGCAGAGGGGAGAAAACCCGAGGGGAGTAAGTATCTATCGCGACGATCCATTTATCGCGAATGCAACACAACGTCAATGGGTCAAATATATTACGCGCGTACTTTTTCTCGTCGTCACTCATTTTGTACTCCTGAGTTTCCTTCACAGGCACGCGGTCCTTACCTGCGCATGCGAAGAAAGGAGAAGCGCTCACTGCGACGGTTGATAGCAGCACAAAGACAGCAGAGGCGAAACGGACAGCAATAATGCCAACGAAAAGCGCCGCATTTTAATCTTAATGAAAGGTCGTGAAACTAAACAGCGCGTGCCTCCGTACCTGCGATACTCCGAAGAAAGGCGGGTAGAGAGAGCGGCACCACCATCTCCACGACACGCTTCCCATCTACCCATGGCGTGACTTTGACCTGCGAGTAGCACCATAAGTTTCACTCGAGTCCTGCTCCGCGTTGTGGGGTTACATCAGTTACGGGTTATAGCAGGCACAGTATAATAAGACAGTATTGAGCGGACAGTAGCGCGAAAACAGCTGTACACGTGCGATCTGCAGCACAGGGGGGCAACGGTGTTTGCCAGAAGGGAGTCGCGACACCCAACAACGGATCCTGCGGTGTCTGTAGACTGCCGCCGATATAATGATCCGGTAGGCCGCGATCGACATACGATAGCAATACGCACTACCCGGTGTGCTTACCAAGGCAGTTGCCTACAGGTGACAGGTGCTGACAAACACTAAATTCGAGTAATCTGGGGGGGGAGGGAATGGATTGTGAGCACTACTAGGTTCACAAGCACGACAGTTATCTGCGTGAGAACCACAGGAAAGTGTCCTACTCGACATATTCTAGAGCAAATATATGATCCTGGGGGTAAATGGTGGCATGGTTGGACCCCTACCTCTTGCTGCCCATGGTAGGTGTTGTGAAAGTCGGTGACCACTTCGCCAGTTGTGTACAGGGTTTCCCAGTAGTCCTGCGCCAGTTAGAGTCATGACCGCCGATAAGCCAGGCCAGGGGCAGAACAATAGAGAATAATCCCACACATTAACAGAGCAGTGACAGCAATGATTATGAAAATATCGCATAGGCCTACGAAATTTCCCCTGGAGCTAAACTCAGCATCGTGAGGGCGGAGAAGTGCGGGCAGGGCGACAGGTGGGCCGGCGTCGTATTTATTCCAATTATTAGTATTTAGTTCACCTTGCGCACTCACCTTCACGGTCACCTCGGGGATGAAGCTATTCAACGTAGCTGACTTGACCATGATATCGTTATCAGAGCGCCGCTATTTCGAGTCACACCATGAGCGCAACAGGATATATAAATAGCCTGAAGGCCAGGCAGGAGTAGGGAGGGAGCGTGCTGGGGTTGGGCCCGCTGTTGCTGACGAGGTAGGGCAGGGAGCAAGCGCGCCAAACGCGGGACAGCTCATCAGACTCGGGTGTCAGGACAGCCGGGCGGCAGGCCTGGTGATTCGACAGCTTATGTACCCGTACCCAGGTACATGTTCACGGAGAAGCGATGCTGATATGGCAGATACGTACGAAATGATACATCACAATAAGAGTTGGATTACAATATAAGAACAACATGAGCACGGACCGGGAAACAAAAGGGAGGGGAAACAAAATGAAGTGGTTACAAGAAGAACAAGATGAGCACGGACAGGGAAAGTGGGAGGGGATACAAAAGGGCAAGAGTGACAAGAGGATCACGGAATCCAATGCACGGCAAAAGGAAAACACTACATTGTGCACATACATAGCAAATTAAACAAAGGAAACTCCTAGGCCACGCCGAGAATGCAACACGTGGAGGCGACAAGCGGCGCCTCACGCGCCGCTCGAGGAAGCACGGGGACGCTTGCGGCCCATGGCGCGGGTGAAGAGCGCCGTGGCACGAGAAGGCATCCCAGTCGAGGAAGAAGCGGCCCCCACGCCGTCGGCAACGGCGGACAAACCGCGCAAGACGTTGTCCGCGTGAGCAACATGGACGGCAAACAAAACGGCAAACAACAAGGGGAAACAAAAGGGCAAGAGTACATCACACCACTGCCTTTATGTATGCTTGTAAACATATAATATATATATATGTCACACCTAAAGAGATATGTACGGTACCCGTATACATTACCGGTATTTTGAGCACCTTCGGCGGAAATAATTGAAATTTAAATTGTTTACAGCAATACCAGAATAAACCGGTTGTTGTATTTGAGCCCTCCATGCTTTGATATTCTCATTTGGCAGAGGACTCATTTGGCAGTGGCTAGACCTTGAACCACTAATCCCGACCTCTCCATTGGCAATAGCTATCTCCATACGCGGCATGCTCCAGCCGCGGCGGGACGCTAATCGGCTAGGATGAGCAGCTTGTGTTGGTCGAGGGGGACTTGCCTGACCTCTACTCATGTTCGACTCCGGTCGTTCCGGAGCTAGGGGGGAAAGACAAGCTAACAACCCCCTCGCTCACGTCGTCGACGGTCTCTACTCGATCCATGCTCATCCCCGTCCGAGATAGTAGTTGCTCCTCCCGTCGCATCTCGCCACCTAGCTTAGTCTTCTCTCCTCATACGGGGGCCAAGAAGAGGAAATATCTAGGCCGCATACGGTGTCCGGCTGGCTCTCTTGCCTCCGTGCCAGATTTACTCATATCCTTTCGCCGTGTGTTTCCAACACCAATCTCATCGCGTTGTGGCCCTCCGTACCCTCCCCCGGTGGTTTACGTTGTTAGGGGGCCGCTTTTACGAACAATGTGCCGTTACGATAACCCTAGGCACACTGTTTGAGGCAGCATTTCGATAACCGAGTACCGACTAGGGGAGGGGTTGATAGAACACAGGGATCGAGTCGCCGTTCCTCAAAAGATGGTGGGTACGAGAATATTTCTTCTAAAAACCCCCCGTACCGGTTTTTTCAGGGAGCGGATGATCCTCAGGACCTCCGCCGCCAGACCGTGCCGCTCCTCCGGTTGCGACCCACCTCCATCCTGCGTAACTTCGAGCCTCGCCCCCAAGGGAGACGTACAGCTCACATGGTTGGCGACTGCTAGCGAGCGCTGTGCCCTAGCGTTGCTTCCCAGTTGTCCGCCGCGAATTCCAACACCGTCGTCCCACCGCTTATCCATCCGTACCATTCTTCGCCAAAATATAGTTTGCAAACGCCGCCCCCGCTCCTTTGTCGGGAGAGTATCTGCGAGTGTTTAGTCACGAAAAACATATCGGACTGGCCGAGCGGGAGATCCATGTTATGGTGTGTGGATATTATGATTTTCCAAAACCCTCCGTACATGGCTTCCCGACAGGTGATGATCCCGCGGATCGCAGCTGCCGGTACTTCGTTTAGCCCCCTGCCGTGCCGAGCATGGCACGGCCACATGGCTACTAGCGCCCACCGCGTGGAGGTAGAGGTAGTTGCAGACCGGCGGTTATGATATAACGAATGTAGTAGGTAAATTTGAAAGTTTGATTATATGTACTAATAATGGGGTGTGCATGCGAACTCGCCGTAGTAGTGGCGCGTAAGGTGAGGCCGCAAATAAATCCGGAAAATATGAACCGGTTGCAATAGCACTATATAGATAGTTCCGTCCTATTTTTGCATTTTCTAAACAAAGAATAGACGCCAAGCGTGGCACCGTTGAGGCGGGCAATGCGGATTTTTCCTCCTAGTTCATGTTGTCGTTCGCAAAATTTCACAAAAACGTTCCACGCATAGCGATAGCAACTGTTAGTGCCAAGGGCCCATCAAGGTGTGGCGGGAAGCGAAACTCCATGAAAAAGGGCCACGCCCTTGGTGTCGGAACGGTCGAGGGAGAATGAGAGGCGCCGCTTGGCGAACCAAACGCATGCTTAGTTTTTTCGTGATTTATGGCAATAGTTGCCCCTCGCCAGGGTCGTTCTCTTTCAAGATGTCGTCGGCGTCTGTGTTTCGGTCGCGGGGGGCCTAGACCACGGCAAAGGCGGCGCTGATTGCGGCGCATAGGGCGAGTACTTTATAAGCTATGTCGGTGACGGTGAGGGTCGTCCTCAAGTTATGGCGGATAACATGCAACATCACGCTATGATTGTCGACTTAAACCTGAATTTTGTGGTCGGTGCATATACCAACCACTAATCGAACGGTGAACAACATACCGTTCATTTCCTTGCGTGTAGAGGACTGGGTTCGCTCCTAGTCGAGGAAAAACCCGTGTGCCTCGGCGTAAGGATGGTACTCGTTGGCTCTAAAGAGGCCTCCCCAGCCTATGCCGGAGGCGTCGCATTCTAGGAACATTGTAGGAGACTGTCAAAATTGAGGGGGCGATAAGGAATGCTTACACTCGGTGAATGACATTGCATGTCATCTCACCCTCAGCACTTGCATATCACATGACACGCACTCACCTTGTGGTGAGCACACGCCAACGTATATTTTGAGCCTTTAAATGATATCTAACGCTTAGCAACTTGCCACCATCAGCAACATAATCCACTCTATTGCTGATTGGCTTATCATCTCATAGTGCTGAGTCACAGCCGTACTATCACGATGCTACTAGAGCAATATTGTTGTGTAGCAAATTGATTACCACACAAAACTATGTCTCGCAACACTCCTCCTTGCTACGCAGGCAAACCCATTATGGCATTGTACAACTTGTTGTGCCTTGCACTCACTAATGGCTTGGTTAGCACATCAGCAAGCATGTTCTCCGTCGCACATTATTGTGCCTCGATGTCTCCGCTCTCCACCTTCTCCCGACAAAAGTGGTACCTCACGTCCATGTGCTTGCTGCGTCATGTCGTCATGCTATTTATGTTGAGTGCGATACAACGGCGCCCGCCGACGGCACAGCGGCGGCGGCCCCGGAGAGGGGTGCCCTCGCAGGCCCGTCGGCACCTACCTCTACCTCCACGCGGTGGGCGCTGGTAACCATATAGCCGTGCCATGCCTTGCACGGTAGGGGGCTAAACGGTAGGAAGCCCGGTACGGAGGGTTTTGGAAAATCATAATATCCGTACACCGGCACATGAATCTCCCGCTCGGCCACTCCGATATGTCTTTTCCGCGACTAAATACTCGCAGATACTCTCCCGACGATGGGGCGGGGGCGGCGTTTGCGAAATATTTTTTGGCGAAGAAGGGTACGGACGGATCGACGGTGGGACGAAGGTGTTGGAGCTGGCGGCGGACAGCTGGGAAGCAGCGCTAGGGCACGGCGCTCGCTATAAGTCGCCAGCCATGCGAGATCCTTAAGTCTCCCCTTGGGGCGAGGCCTGATGCTACGCAGGACGGAGGTGGGTCGCAGCCGGAAGAGCGGCACGGTCTGGCGGCGGCGGTCCTTCGGATCACCCGCAGCCGGAAAAACCCGGTACGGGGGTTTTTTGGAAAAATTCCCGTACTCACCATCTTTAGAGGACCGGCGACTCAATGCATGTGTTCTTCCAACCCCTTCCCTAGTCGGTACCCGGTTATCGATAGGCTGCCTCACGCAGTGTACCTAGGCTTTTGGTAACGGCACAATGCTCATAAAGGCGGCCCCCTAACAACGTAAACCACCGGGGGAGGGTAAGGACGGCCACAGCGCGATCAGATAGGTGTTTGAAACATAAGGAACAAGGACAAGGGACAGGAGAAAATATGGCTGGGAGGCAGGAGAGCCAGCCGGACACCGTCTGCAACCTAGTTATTTTCTCTTCTCAGCCCCCGAAGGAGGAGAGAAGACTCGGCTAGGTGGCGCGCTGCGTCGGGAGGAGCAGCTAATACCTCGGGCGGGGTTGAGCACGGATCGAGACGGGACCGACGACGACCTGTGCAAGGGGGGTTTTTCACCTGCCTTTCCCCCCTAGCTCCGGCACGACCGGAGTCGCATAGGAGCCGAGGTGAGGCAGGTTCGACTCGTCCAGCTCAAGCTGAACAGCCTTGCTGATCAGCGACCCCGCCGCAGCTGGAGCACGCCGCGTATCGTGGAGACTAGCGACACTTTTATATTTCATATTGTACCCAAAAAAATACGTATAGATAAAAATAAATAAAAATACATGGTTACCTGTATGTTTTGGACGGTATCGTCACTGCCATTGGAGAGGTTGGGATTAGTGGTTTACGGTCTATTCCGCATATAAGTCCAGTTAGGCGTTGAACAGGGGGGCCCAAAGACAACAACCGGTTTATATTGGTATTGTTGTAAACAATTTCAATTTCAATTTCAATTTGCAATACAACTCTTGTTGTCCTCGTGAATGGTGATGGCCGACCCGGAGTCCTAGTGAAACTCGTTGAGCACTTCTTTAAAAACATCGCCTTCTGAGTGGCCGCAGTCAGCGCCATATACTCTCCCTCCGCTGTCGACAGCGCCACATTTAGTTGCCGCTGACTTTTCCAACTCACCGTTGCACCCTTGAGCATGAATACATACCCCGTGCGAGAGTGTTGCTCGCCAATATCACTCGCGTAGTCAGAATCTGACCATCCTACCACCTTTGATGAAGGTGCGCCACCGTACATAAACACCGAATCTGCGGTCCCCTTGAGGTAGCGGAGCACCCTCTTGGCTTGCTCCCAATGTGACTAAGAGGGGTTGGACATGAACCTACTAAGGTGGCTAACAACCATGGTGATGTCGGGCCGTGTGCTTACGGAAGCGTACAACAAGCTACAAGCTTGTACGGCACTAGACAGGGAGGGAGTTTTGATGTCCAGCGAGTGGGTCCGGATCCTTCCGAGCAAACATGCCCCGACTTCAAACCCCGAAATTACCATGAAATGCACACGAATTGTACACGCATGGTCTCGGATATACTCAGATTCGTGGGTTCGAACCCTACTTTTCTTAGCCGGATCCACTCCATGTTGATGTCAACGTCTCACACCCAATTGCTCAAAGCATCGACCGCCATCGGTGAGCCCACTGACTTGCAGTCCATCATGTTGAAGCGCTCCAGCATATGTAAGACGTATTGTTGTTGTCAAATCTCGATGATGCGGTTGCCACGATCACGCTCGACTATCATGCCAAGCAACCAAGACACTGGACCGAGGTCTTGCACGTTGAACCTTTTGCCGAAAGCCGACTTGAACCCAACGATGAAACTACCCGCTGGTCCGACGATGATGTTGTCGTCCATGTACAACGCCAAGACATAAAGCTCACCCTCCTTGATGAAGACGTAAGTGCCGGGATATAGCTTGGATTAGCTGAAGCCATAATCCTCGAGACATTCTGTGATTGTCTTATTCCAGTTCCTAAGACCTTGCTTGAGGCCATACAATAATGATTTCTTCAACAAGCACACTCGCTCATCTCCATTGATGTCGGGTTGGCGGAATCCTTCCGGCTGCCTCATGTAGATTTCCTCCTCGATATCGGCCTCCAAGAATATCGTCACCACATCAAGCTGATCCACCTCCCAATCATTATAAGCAGCAAGCGCGAGCAACGTCCGAATAGAGATTACTCTCACTGTGGGAGCGAAGGTCTCGTGGTAGTCCACACCCTTCTCATGAGTAAACCCGCGAAGCACAAGTCGTGTTTTGTACCTTGCAATCTTTCCATTGGCATCGCGCTTCAGGTTGAACCCCCGCTTGGAATCCACGAGTTTGCGGCCGGCATGACAAGGGACCAATGTCCAGCTTTACTTTTCCGAGATACAAGTGAGTCGTACTCGCTCTTGATAGTTGCCTCCCACTCCCCCGATTGGGGAATTCTCAGCGCTTGATTGTATGGCACATGCTCTTGAACAGTCGGGCTGCGGGGCGGCTCAATAGCTACGGTACTGCCCGCAGTCCATCCATCTCCCGGAGCGCTCGTTGAACGGAGATTATACCTTGGACTGGGTACGCATTGCAGTGGTGAGGCAGTGGATCGAAGAATATATCTTGGACGTGGAGTCTCCCCCGAATGCATGTCCCGCTCATCCTCGATTGACCCGGAATGTTGCAGCGACTCCGGCGACTCCCCCGAAGGTGTATCCGGTTCTTCGCTACACATGGTGCGCGGGATGCTGTCCTCTTCATCATCATTGCGTTGCTCCGCGTTGCTCTCCCCCATAAAGAGGACAACACCCTCGTCGAACACCACGTTACGGCTGCTCACCACCCGACGAGTAGCAGGATTATACACAAACCACGCCGGTGACTCGGAAGCGTACCCCACAAAGACACCCTTCCACGCGCGATCGTCAAGTTTTCGGCGCTGAGACTTGTCAACGTGGACATAGGCCGGGCAGCCGAAGACCCGCACGGAGCTCAAAATCAGCTCGTCTACCGGTCGCCAAGGTGAAAGGTACACCTCCGGCTCCGCCACTATGCACACGATTGCGGACATGCACCGCAGCGGCCATCGCTAGAGCCCAATACGATTTAGGGCTTGCCGAATCATTGACTGCGCCATCGGGACCAATGTCCGCCACTGCCGCTCAATCCGGCCATGTTGCCAATGCGCGTAAGGAAGCACCTAAGAACACTCTGTCATTGTTCACCCGAAGACGACGAACCGTGTGCCCAAGAGACCGGATGTAGTCAACATGCGACGGAACGAGGCGGGAGCCTCATCCTTGGATCGGACCGCATAATGCAACATGAAACGGCTGCGAAAATCAGCCGCACACAAGCTATACCGCCGTCCTCCCAAGGATGGAACACTCATAGGACCGCAGAAGTCCAAGCCTAGGACCTCAAAGACACCAACGTTCCGGTAAGCCGGCTCCGCGAGATACGGCGGACGTGCGACTTACACGCCGCACATGTCCCACAGAATCCCAATTTCTCCGACGCAGAAAACGACACACCCTCCACCGGAGTGGCTGAGAGCCCGTCCGGTTGCGACTCGCCAAGGTGGCCGAGTTGGGAGTGCCACAACCGTTTTTGCAATGGTGCAGTGGCAATCGAAGCGGTAGGATTCGACGAAGCAACCCGCGCTGGCAACCACACCAACAAATGCGCCCGCTCCAACGGAACCACCACGCCACCACCATAACCGGCTTGAAGACGAAGGTGGTCCACGGGATCAGCTAACACCACAGAATGACCTTGTCGCCGAGCTTGTGTGAGTCTGAAAAGCCTATGGTAAGACCACGACGCGCGACATGATAGCTCAAGAGCGTGGAGCACATTCTTCAGCATGGCAGGAATCTCATCTTCATCTTCAGCCTTCACATTGAGACGCCGGAAAAGCGTAGGCGTTGGGGGCTCCGTTGTATGCGATTGCGCACGAGTCTCGATGCGCATGCCCTTTTGACGAAGATCACGCTTGACGGTATATATGCTGAGGTTGTGCACGTCCCACGTGTCGGTGATGGAGTGGTATTCGCTGAGCATGCCCTTCACCAAGTACATGATGATACGCCGGTCGTGAACGACGTCCCCAACTTGGGCAAGTTGTCGTTGCAGTCGAACTAACCGGTTCAGGAATTGAATGCAGCTCTCGCCGTCCGCTTGCGGCATTTCTATGTCCTACAATAGATCCGTACACCGGTAAATACCATCGTCCTCATAATGATTGACTAACGCGGTCCACGCAGTGAGGCCGCAGGTCTTGTCATCCTCGCTGACATTCTCGATAATCGAAAGATCGTCCTCCAGCAGCGCAAGAATCAATGTGGAGTACATGTCGACTTGTTGTTGAGAGGAAGCGGTACCGTCCGACGACAAAGCCGGAGCCCACTTTTGCATCATGCTAAATGCTCGGAAACGGTTCTTCCAAACAACAAAATCTCGTCTCTCCCCATTGAACTTTGGTAGTTTTACGGAGTCCGTAGCACGTGCGTCAGATGCGCTCTCAAGAGCACCAGAAAAACAGGAAAATCGCCACTAAGAAATGCACCAAGTACCGGTCAAGAGGCGGGCAACACGGCTTAACAAAGGAGACGACAAGGGCTGACCGAAGACGTAGTTGTACTCCCGGAGTCAATACAGCGGAGGCAATCATAAACAAGACTCAGAAGGTCGGTCAAGTGACGTCGTACAAGGGTGCTAGTACACGTGTGGTAAGATGCCTTTCCAAAAATTTAGCCGGACCACTATAGGCTTTCAAGAGAGAAGGAAAGTGGCAGGTAACAAGCTCCGGAAGCGAATAAAATTGCAGAAAGCGCCAAGCTAGAACAAAGGAAAGCAAGCCGATCCTCATGTCGCACAAGTCGGTCTTCATGGGTTCAAGGCTCCAAGCGACACAAAGAAGTCGCTACCAATGTGGAAGGTGGGGGCTCATCTCGGGCCGTGACACGCCTACATACCATGATCGGTCAGACGGTCAGACAACGCCATGGTCAGTCACTCAGTGACTATGTCCACTACATGCGCCAGACCTTTGACGACTACAACGACACATGCCAATTGGTTGATGGCTCCGTTGCCATCCACCCCCACCTCCTCGGTCTCCTCATGCTGCGCGGTATTTCCAGTAGCGGCCCACACGGTCAGGCGAAGCAATGCGTCATCAACGCCTTTGACACGGACTACATCATGTCGGCTGATGAAGTGATGGCCAGCATTCTCCACCTCGCGCACAACATGGACGACGACCCTGCCCCGGACACACCCGCTCCGGCCATATCACCCCCTCCCATCTCCGCGTTCGTCGCTGCGGGCCGCGGCTCGCACAGCGGTCGAGGCCCACCACACCGTAACCCTCGCGGCCATCGACCCAACAAGTGTGGCGTTTGTGGCAGCCTCAACCATCTCATGTCCGCCTGCACCGCCACGGATGACGCTATCCTTAAGTGGAATCTCGCCAAGCGTAGGATGACAGTCCAGAAGTACGGCGCCGCCGACGGCACCCCCCGCCGACGGCACCCCCTCTGCTCACGCTGCGCTGCTGAGCGACGTCCCTGCCGACGACGCCCCCGCCGATGACACCGACTGCCTACCCACCCTCGAGGACTGCGCTGATGACTACGATGACGACGAGGTGAGTGTCCCATTAAGCTCTGTGGCATTCTCCTCTTCCCTCGCCCCGGGTCGTAACCTGTCACAGTTTTGGGTCGTTGATTCCGCCTGCTCGATTAACCTCACCGCGTTCCGAGATGACTTCGTGAAATTCACGCCCCCCTCCGCTCCCTTTCGCGTGGGCGGTGTCGGCGTTGACGTTAAGGGCAGTGGCTCAGTGCGAATTTCTGTCAGACTTGCCTTTGGCCAGCTCATTCACCGCACTGTGTATGCACTCTACACCCCTGACCTATCATCTCGCTCCGCACAGCGTATCGGCAGACTACTTAGTGTCAGCTGGATGCAAACTCACAGCGGATGTGAATTCATCTTCCCCTCCAACTCTGACACTGGTTTGCTTTTGGTACCCACAGGCATAGGTGTGCTAGAACCGTCCGGAAACGGTCTCTACCTCCTTCCCCACCAGCCGGACCTCCCTTCCAGCCCATCCGCACCGGCGAAACTTGACGCCTCACCTCAAGTTGCCCTCACTGCCCAGTGTGATCCCGTCATGTGGCACCGTCGGTTTGGCCACCTCAACATGCACAGCCTTCAGGCCCAGCATAATCACGGTGTCCCGACTAGCCCTGTGTTAGCTAGCGTTGTAACCAAAGTTTCTTGCGACTCTTGCTTACTTCACAAAGCCACAGCTGCACCACGCAACACAGCCGCTTGCGCGAAGCCATCCCACCCCCTCCTCAACATGTCCGCTGACCTCTGGGGCCCGGTCAATGTCCCCTCCCCACATGGCCTCCGTTACTGCTTGCTCGTCATCGACCACCACACCAACTATAGGTGGGTGCGGTTCCTTAAGTCTAAAGACGACGCCTGTTCGGAATTGGAAACCATCCTCTTGGACATCAAACACTTGCATGCCCGCCATCACTCCCAGACGGGCGCGTTCGCACCGGTCCTCAAGTTTGACTCTGACTATGTGTTTGAAGCTGTTGTCACTCGCCGGATGTGCGCACACCTCGGCGTCGGGGTGCCGTTCTCTGCCCCATACGCCCACCACATGCTCGGCAAGGCCAACGTCCCTGGCGCACTATCCGGGACAATGCATCGGCGATGCTCCACAACATGGCCGTTCCCAACTCCATGTGGTCGTGCGCTGTCAACACTGTTGTGTACCTTCGCAACCGCACGTACAGTCGCTCGGTCGGACCTAATGGGGGCGTCCCCCTCACACTCCTTACGTCGTCGGTGCCCAACGCCTCCAAGTTCCGCGTCTTCGGCTGCGCCGTTTTCGCCAAGGTTCCCGACAAACAACGTCGGAAACTCAGTGAAAAAGCATTTCGCGGCGTCATGGTGGGCTATCCCCCTGACGCACCCGGGTATCGTGTCTACAATCCGGAAACGCGTCGCATCACCACTTCCGTACATGTTGTCTTTCAGGAAGACACCCCAGGCTTCGACACACAACCCTCCGTCGACTCGGCCATCACCGATTCTTCGGAAGACGTACCCGCAGACTCACCCCTATCCCACCCCATTGACCTCACATTACCCACACCCCTACCCCCCCCCGGCAGCCCCTCGCCATGCTCGGCTCCGCTCCCACCCCATTCGCTACGGCGATATGGTTGCCCACTTGACCGACTACCCACCGACCCTCGTAACGGCGTGTTGTGATCCTGAACAAGGCAAAGCTCAAGAGGACATATTTGAGCACCCTCACGTCCCCAACCTTGTCACGGGTCCCCCACACACACCTGCCGGCACGTCCCCTACTGCCGTCGCCCTCCTCTCCGCCCGAGAGTGTGTGGAACCAAAATCCTACCGGGCTGCGTTGGACAGCGCCCAAGCCCCCCAATGGCAAGCCGCTATGCAACATGAGTATTCCTCCCTCATCAGCAATGGCACGTGGGACCTTGTGGACCTCCCCCCAGGCCGCATGGTCGTTAACATCATGTGGATCTTCAAAGTCAAGCGGATACAGCCGGCGACGTCTCCCGCTTCAAAGCGCGGTTCGTCGCCAAGGGGTGCAGTCAACGCGCTGGAGTGGACTACACGGAGACCTTCTCCCCGGTCATCCGCATGGCCAGCCTGCGTCTCTTCCTAACCATCGCAGCCGCCCGCGACCTTGAACTCTGCCAGCTTGACATCGACACAACGTTTCTCTACGCCCCCATCCCGGAGGATGTGTACATCCGCCAGCCCCTCGGCTTCACCGATGGAACGTCCAAGGTTTGTCACCTCAAGCGCTGCCTCTACGGCCTTAAGCAGTCCCCCCGCGAGTTCAACATGCTACTTCGTGCATGGCTCGTCGACCATGGATGGCAACAATGCGTCTCCGATCCGTGCATCTACATCTTTCGCACCGGCCACGTCTTCGCCATGATCGCCATGTACGTCGATGACATTCCCGCGGCCTGCAATGATGCCACTTGGCTCGCATCGTTCAAAGCCCAACTCGGAGCACGGTTCAAGATCAAGGACCTAGGCGACCTCTCCCAACTCCTCGGCATGCACATTACCCGCGATCGCTCCACGCGCACAATCTCGCTGGACCAGTCCAAGTACCTGCGCGACATCCTCGCCAAGTACGGCATGTCCGACTCTAAGCCGTCGTCACTTCCGATGGACCCGGGCTTTCTCGCCGGTTTTGCACACTTGAATTCGCCCTCTCTCAGAGGGGTGGCCAAGGACGTCTACCCCAGCCTCCTGGGCAGCCTCCAGTACGCAGCCGTTTGTACACGCCCCGATGTCTCCACGGCGTTGAGCATCCTCGGCTCTGCCCAAGCCTCACCCACCGAGGCACACTTGCAGGCTCTGAAAAAGATCCTCCGCTACCTCCATGGCACCATCGACATGCGCCTGACGTTGGGGGGGGCCTGGACCACAGCCTCCAACTCACAGGCTTTGCCGACGCTGATTGGGCCAACGACAGCAACACCCGCAAGTCTCGCTCCGGCTATCTCTTTACCATCGGACGCGGGCCAGTCAGTTACAAGTCCAAACAACAGACTTGTGTGGCTCAATCCACGTGTGAAGCCGAGTACTACTCTGCGGCTGACGCCACCAAGGAGGGGCTCCACCTCCGACAACTCCTGGGGAAAATCTTCAACTCCCCCATCACCGAAACCACCACCATCTGGGAGGACAACCAAAGCGCCATTGCATACTCCCAGAATGCCTTGGTCAGCGAGAAGACTAAGCACATCGGTCTGAAGTGGCACTTCCTCAAAGACCACGTGGAGCAGGGAACCATCAAGTTGAGGTACCTCCCCACCGACCTGATGGTGGCTGACATGCTCACCAAACCCCTCCCAGGACCTGCACTAGCAAGACACCGAAGTGCGATCCTTGGAGGACAAGACCCAATGCAACGCTTCATCCCGTAGCTACCTTCAGGGGGAGTGTTGTAAGTAATACCGTATACGTATTAGTTGCAGATGGCTACTGTAAGCTACTCTAGATATGATTAGTACATGTCTAGATCGGACATACCGATAATCTGTTTGACTCGGTACCGAGTTGTCGCTAGGCTACAGCTCTGACACTTCTTTTGTTGTCCCGACACCACGCCTGTAGGCTGGTTGTCGCCGTAACTGTTCCGTTTGCGGGACTGTGACTGTAACTACGTTTGCGTAAGTTATCTTCCACACTAACTGTGTTTGCATGGTTCAATAGACTCACCGGGTATCGATCCCGCGCCCTTCATCGTATTAGGCGTGCGCTTTACCGGCTCACCGAAAAAGCATAATTGACATATGTGGCCACATACCACATGTGTACCAAACTACGACACCATCCATGAATCGAAATAAAGCTACAAATACAAGCAAGAGCCAGCCACCTTGTGAGATAGCCGCACCTAACTACGTATCGTGCGACACCACAAAGGTCCACAACTCTTCGAGAAGCAAGCTCTAGGTTCCAGTCAAGACAAAGGACTCCAACAACTAGCAGTTTGAGGGCCCATAACCTGTCAGAATTGAGGGGGCGATAAGGAATGCTTACACTCGGCGAATGACACTGCATGTCATCTCACCCTCAGCAAGTGCCTAGCACTTGCCTATCAAAGGACACGCACTCACCTTGTGGTGAGCACACGCCAACGTATATTCTGAGCCTTTAGATGATGTCTAACGCTCAGAAACTTGCCACCATAAGCAACATAATCCACTCTATTGCTGATTGGCGTATCATCTCATAGCGTAGAGTCACAGCCGTACTATCACGATGCTACTCGACCAACATTGCTGTGTAGCAAATTGATTACCACACAAAACTATGTCTCGCAATAGGGACCCGTCCATAGCTGAATGAATTCGGCCTATGTATGATTCTCTAGGGGTATTGTGCATGAACCGAAGCTCGTTTGAAGCCTAAAGGAAGAGGAATACGTGGTACCCACACCTAGTTGCGATGTTGATGTCGGCGAACAGCGCCTTAGTGTGCATGCGTACGGGGTCGTCGCCGGGGGCGAGACCCATGGAGAATATCTTCCCTCTAGTGTTGGCGATGTCGCGGGCGGTGTGGCCGCGGGCAAAGGTGTCTACCTTGGTGGAGGGAGATGCATGCCTAAGGAGACGTCCATCGAATTTGGGGGATTGTGAACATGCCCGTTTGGGTATCTATGTCGAAGCCGAGGTGAGAGCTTTTGGTGTCGGGGGTTAGGCTTGACTTTCCGTAATTAACGTTCACGTTCACTTTTTTGGCATCAGAGATGACAAACGCAGAAATCATGTTGGCTTCATCGACAGAGGCGCCCACCAGCGGCGCAGCGGTGGCGACCCGGAGGGGGGTGCGCTCGCATGCCCGTCGGCATTTCCTCTACCTCCACGCGGTGGGCGTTGGTAGCCATGTAACCGTGGTATGCTTAGCATGGTAGGGGGCTAAACGAGGTAACGGTAGCTGCGATCCGCGCGATAAAGAGCTGTCGGGAAGCCATGTACGGTTTTAGGAAATCATAATATCCGCGCATCCGCACAAAGATCTCCCGCTCGGCCTGTCCGATATGTTTTTTGCGATAAGATACTTTAAGATACCGTCCTATTTGGGGGGATGGGGCATCTATCTATGAAATTCTTTAGGCGAGGAGGATACTGCGGGATCAGCGGTTGATTGAGGGTGTTGGAGATGGCGGCGGACGGCCGAGAAGCACCGCCGGGGGAGGGCGCTCGCTACTCGTCGACCAACGTATTGACGCCGAGCAAACGCAAGGTGGGGCAAAACGACTCCAACAACATGAGAGTTGTCGAGAAGGGAGGAGTGGCGAGGTTTGGCGGCGACGGTCGTCATGATCAACTGCTGCCGGAAATCCCCGTACGGAGGGTTTGAGTAATTTCCGCACCCCCGCGGCCTTTTGGATCCGGCCTTTGCAACCATGCAATACACTACCGCTACCCACAATAGCTAGGCACACCTAATATTCGAGAGTGCGAGCCCGGGTAAGCGCGCAAGCCCGCACTCGAAACAAGGGCGCTCGACGGACGCGCGAACGGTGGACGGAGGGTACAGTCGCTGGCACGGCGTTCTTAAGTACCGGAAAAGCGCGCGCGCTAATTTTTCCCGGAATACAGGTACTACCGGCGTTTCCGACGCGGCACCAAACCGTTGTCCGCGAGCGCTACGCCCTGCGGCCAATCCTACCGCGATTGTGCAACGCAAACACGTTCATTGCTCGTCACAACCAGCACATCTTGAACTCTATTCAAAACGCAGTTGTTGTCGGTGGTGGACGGTCAATTGGCGTTGCGACGGAGGCACGGAGGCCGCTCTTGTCGGACGGGTTTGGCAAGCATGCTAGCGTCTCACCACCATCTCGTTACCCACCTCCGCAAGGTCGGAGCTGAACGGGAGAGCACATACCTGCCCTTATTGCCGGCAGACAAGCCACAATGGTAGGCAAGAGTATATCCGAGATGACCAGCAAAGCGGATTTTGTTTTTTCTACACACTCATTCATGCTTTACGCTCATTTTCACAGGTGCAGTTTGTGAAAATACGCCGAGGCGGCTGCGTGCTGCGGGCAAATGGCACGGCGCGAAAACTGCGTACAATGTCCTTTAGCCACGGCCGCCAACCAGCCTACAACCGCAGACTATTGTCGTCAATGCGGCAGGTCAACCGATTTGGAAGGGGTGGCAACTGTTGACGGGGACGTATTGGTATCGGCTGTGACTGAGACGCTTTACGAGCGCTGTAACTCGCAAATCCCACAAGGTGGACGCACAACCGCGACGGGGACCTTCAAGAACGTCCCTATATAGGACGTTGTGGATATATTGACCTTGTGGCGGCCTTTTGCGACGCCAAGCCATGGTTGTGGAAAAAAATAACAGTCAGATCCACCCCAAGCATGCGTCGAGTGAAGTGTGTCACCACCCGAATGGAAGGTATCGCTTCACTTCTGTGCTTTCTCGATAAACACGGTGATCCACCGAGGGTCCGAAACATGAAAAGCCGGACTCGCGGAGAGCGAGCGCAGGCGCGCGTGGAGCAGCATAAAAGGCGAGGGAGCTTCAGTTGGGCTCGACTGACGGACAACGGCGACATTGTCACTCTTCTCTCTCCTTTTACGGTGGAGGTGACGGAGACCCTGTGGAAAAAAGGTAGCAAGCAGCGCAGCATAGTCGGCACGTTGCGCTTCCACACTGCCATCGTGTCGGCAACGCCGGACAGTGACGTGCAGCTCCCGGAGGACTACCCCGTCATTATGGATTCTAGGTCGGCATGGCCCATATTCCCCCACTATACCGACCCTAAAGCGTATTTAATGCATGAATTGCAACAGTTATGCGGCAGTAACTTCCAACACCTTTTGGGGGTTACGGGGGAGTCGGACGCGCTGCGGTCGGTACATGGATGGGATTATACCGCACCAAATCCACTACCCCCTAACCGGATGGTGGGAGGGTCTAGAATAAGGTGGGAAGGTCCTGATGGAGAGGACGGCGTTGTGCATGTGGGGCGAGAGAAGCATGCGGGGCGGCTGGAGTTGGGGCATGAGGACACAGAGGGTAGCATCAACACCTCTGATATTCTGAGTGGCAGTGGACGAGCCAACAGCTATACATCATGGTTCACTGTCGACACCGAGGATGTGAGATGCGGTCCGCACTTGATGCCAGAATATAGACGTCGCAAGGCGAAGCAACGCCTAATTGCTGAGAGGGAGGCTGCACGGCCAAGTGATGAATGTGTGAGCACCCGGCAGCGACCACGGCTGGCATGTAAAACATACAAAGATAGGTAGTGAATTACAATTATCACAAACTATGTAACTATATATTCTTTTCATTTTTTGCGCTTTGCTGCTTGTTGCTCTAGTTCCAACTTGACTGCACATGCTTTCCGCTTGGGCATGTGTGGCTGGGCACGATGGGACGGTCCGTGCATGTCTCGGTGATGTGCCATCAGGTTGCTGCGCTTAAGAACTTGGCCATTCCGGCTCAGCGTGAGCTTGCCGGTGCATGTGACGCGCTGTCTATGATGGTTGCTTCCCTGACGGTAGCCTTGTTTCACCTCTATGTTTGCGTGCTCCATGCATTGCGCGTTGTAGCGATCAATGCAGCCATGCGCTTCCATCCATGTCGGAAAGTGCCATGCCACGAAGTGCATGTACGGAGTCACATCCGCTGCTACAGCCACATCCAAAAACGCAGAAAAGAATCCCTCGGCGGCTGCGCGTAGCGCTTGTGCTGCTGCATGTCTATCCGCTGCATCATCCCCCGGGTCTGCACGCCATGCGGCGCTCATGCAATCATAAGCTTCCCATACCTTGTAGGCATTTGCAGCGCAAGGGTCGGAGGGTGACAACACGGCGTCTAGCAACGCACCACGCATATCCACAACTTTTCTGACCTCAGGTCCATTAAGAGAGGGAAGGTCAGCTTTGCTGGGGTTCTTGCCTTTGCCACTCTGCACCTTGATCTCTCGCCCGGGGCAATCCGATGAGTTCCAATACCCTCACCACCGCTTGAGCTGTGGCTGCGTTATTACACCTCTTGTAAACGGTATGCCACAGCACGTGCGGGCAAATCTGAATGCCGGCGTGCAGAGTGTCCCCAATCATGTCCACCGGGTCTACCATCATCATAGCGGGGTGGCACAAGTGCCGTTGTCCGAAGTGGCTAAACTTGTCTTGTCGTCCTAGCTGGTTGTCGGGGGGAGGCAAGTCCCCATGGCATTGTACGATGAGGCCACACCCAGGGCACATGTACGGCTTTGTTAGCCCATACTCCTCTCCGAAAGCGTGCGCTAGCATAGCTGCAAAAATAGTTGTCTTCTCCATGGGTGGTGTCATGCCCTTGCGCTGGTAGTCGGCTGGGGTGAGGTGCTTGTTGTGACGGGCCATGTCGCAAATAAAACAAAAGAAAGTAGATGATGCCCCCGCATGCCCAAAGGACCCACCTTGAAACGCCATATCACCACCAATGACTTGAAGATGTAGATCGCACCATGCATCTCTATTCCCGGACCATCACATATTTCTCTCAGCTCTTGCTTGATAGCCTCAAGCTGAGTGACAAACTTGTCGTACTTATCATGTCACTCATACAATATGATCTTCACAGTGTTATGAATGCTGTTTTAGCCCCAACCTTCAAGCACGAAGCCGTTTGTATCAACCCTTGTAAGCACTGGCTTAAGGATGCAAAGCACGGCTCCTTGGTTACCCATTTTGAAGGCTACACTGCCATCAGCTAGTTTTCGAAACAACAGCACGAGATTTTCAGTAAAACAGTGCGTACCTCGTGTTGTGCAGAGAAAGTCACACGCCAAACAAATCACATAGCCCCGCAACTCACCGCAAAACTGAATGATGATAACCTTGCTTGTCGGCAGTTGCTCAGCAGGGAACTGCACTAGCATGCTACGGAGTGCTTGCATCACGTCGACAGTGGCCCTTTTCCGTCGTCCGACAGCTGCAACCCCGACAGCTCAGCGACTCTGGACTCCCATTGCCACACATCACTTTTGCTCGGCAGCAACGGAACTCGTGTTCCGTACGGCAGCACGACTACGTCGTGCTCACATGTCTCTTCATTCCACTTCTTCCCTTATGCGTGTATCAGGTCCTTGTAGCGACGCCAAGTGATTTTGCACGTTACCCGAATAAAAGAAGCCCGCGCCATAGTCCGGTGCTCACGCAGTGCCTCCACCACATGCTCTTCAACGGCGCTATATAACCCACGCTGCTGGCACACCGAGTCAAGTATTTCGAGACACTCATTAAAGAAGTAGTTCACAAGTTGCACGACCGTATCACCCGCTAGACCGTCCTCGTAACGGTTGTGTAGATGTTGCTTCAGTTTCGGAATATTGTCTAAGTTTCTAGATATTCTTTCAGTTTCAGTGTGTGTTGGAAGAAAGGGTGGTACGGGGACATTTTAAATTTGAGCTGGTTTTCCTCGTTATTTACCAAAACTTCGGAGAATTAATCGATTCTCCAGATTATGGGGACATTTCGAGGGTGTTCAGCCAATTTAAGGTTGTTTCCTAGCTTACCCGAAACACCCCGAAACATCCGGTAATCATTCGGTATTTACAATTTGAGCTTGTTTCCAAGCTTTGACAAGCAAGTTGTTACCCGAATAATGCTGTAAATTACTTAATCCTTAGGAGTAATTTCCCGAAGCTTTGCTGGAGAATTACGGGGACATTTTTGGAATTACAACAACAACCGATTCAAAAGTGATATATATATATATCATTTTCCTGTGAGTTGTATCTTAAGAAACTTACATTAGGGTTTGTCGAATTATATATCGTCGTTACATCTTCCCCGGTCAGCGGGCGGTTGTCAATTGTAACTTTCCTCGCGTATTCATCCTACCCAAACGGTAAAAGACCATAGGGCTGTGTTCCCCCCCATTGTTCACACCTATGTTCATCCGGTCAGATTCCATAGACGAGATGTTCCACTCGCCAACATATGTTGATTCGAGAGCCAACCCGTTAATGCTTGTGTGCATCGTCCAGTGGTGATCATCTACCGACATGGCGAAGAAATGCCACGTGTTTTTCGTAAGGTTTAATGGTGTTTCGGTTAAGTTTAAGGATCCTAGCGATATGTTCGAAATATGTGCTATCCCCAAACCGTTTCGCCTTAACACTAGAAATCGGATCTCTTCGGAGGTGTCAACTACCGGCTTGATCCAAAACGTCATCGACCATCATGTTCCGGACCGGACGTACTCGCCGTAGTCCACTCCCGCGATATCGGCGAATCTCGCGTAGGAACTTGACCCGTTGAATTTGATCGTATCGCCCTCGGCAACTATGTTGTTTCCGTGGTCCACCAATTTCGTGTCGAGGCTTTCATGGCGGATATGCACGTCTCCGATCGGCTGCGGCCCCGCCGTGTTGCCGCGGGTATCGATGAGCTCCACCCAAAAGCAGTGGGTCCCACCCTCGAGCCCGCCAACCGTGGCGGCGCCATCCAAGTACCTTTTGACGCCATTGGCGTGGTTTTTCGTCCACGAGTTTAGTACCGCCGCGGTGACGTTGGTGTACTCAAGCGGAACTTCGTTGACGGTGTTGCGGTAAAGCCGTACCTCGGTGACGCCACTCATTTTGGATAAGAGTAAGATTTTTCGATGCACCCGGAAATATTCGGTGCGTTCTCCTCAAGCCGGTTCATCTCCGTTGACATGTGGCGGATGAAATCTCCCTCCGACGCGTACTCGGCATCTTGCAAGCGACGCAAAGTACATTCTGTGTTGATTTCCCGGACCACTTCCCCGAACCGTGATGCGTAGTTGTCGTGGCGCACAGCTTTGTTCGGCCACTCAAGCCCGCTGTTCAAGGCCGACACGGACCCGCTGAGTAGGGACAAACAAACGCTAACGATCGCGGGTACCCCGGTGGTAGCCGAAGGCTGCCCGATGCCGTACGTGAGGTTCAAGCAACCGACTCCGAGGCTGAGCGCCACCGTCGTGAAGAGAGACATATCCGCACTACCCTTGAAGAGGGAGTGCGCGGCTTTATGCACGCGCTTAAGTCTTTTCGCATGCGTACGCCACTTCTCTAGCAAATACGGACGGGTCTTTAAAAAAAACAAGATCCGGTCGATAGCATCCGTAGGCTGAAGGCTAGGTGAGACTGAAAGCTGGGTAGGGCGAGCGTGGCGCCGGCCACTTTACACACGCTCTTCTCCTTCTTACGTGGGAGATGGTACGACAGTCGCGGACAACCGGCTCGAAGGCGATGCGTGGTGTCGGTTGGACGATGAAATATTAGCGTGGCGCCGAGCGCTCTACACACGCTACTCTACTCGTTTTTACGTGGTAGGTAGGACTAGCGTGGCGCCGAGTGCTTTACACACGCTCTCCTCTAGTGTAACTTGGTGGAGGGCCCATGACATGTCGGAATCGGGAACGGATAGTTACACGTAGGGTCGTGCCGGCCCCACAAGGGGGCCGGGTGTGGTGACCTGAGAAGTGAAAAGGAGAGAGTTGGCGGCCGGCGAAGGCACCGGCAAGGCCGGCCGACCGCCACTAGTAGGGAATAGATTACCGTTAATAGCATATCACTAAATTAAGTACTAGGATGACAAATAGCTACCTTGTACATAAGCACTAGGTAACGGGATGCTAGTGCTAAGAGGTACCGACATTATTCGAAACCCTCACTATGTACATTCCTCCTTGTTGTTGATGTCGTGTTGCCCCCCTTTGGGCTGGCTCGACGTCAACATGTTGGTCAACGCCGAGCAAGCGCCATAACCTAGCGCTGTCTCCCGGATGTCCTTCGCTACCTCCAACATCCGCGTCCCACCGCTAATCCGTCCGCTCCCTCCTGGCCAAAAAAATATCAGTTAACCCCCTCCCCACGCCTCCTTATCAGAGATAGTATCTAAGAGTGATGAAAATGAAAATGATGCACAACATGTACCGTTGTCGCCTTGTGCGGTTGTTGTTTAAAAGCACGCATGCATAAACCATTTAGGGAGAAACTAGAATGAATGATTTGGGCCGGGGATTGGTGGATGGGGGGAGGATTTCTTGACTCTAGACCAACCGCAATCCCGCGTACAATTAAGATAGACGAAAATGATGTTGAATTTCAATTTCAATTATTCATTAAAGGTGATGATTTGCCAAAGACAAGCCTAGCTCTAGTAATGCCACGTGAAAAACAATATTGAAATTGACATTGCTGCCTAATTGTAGCGTGGTTTAGGGTTTTAGGGTTTATCGTACGTATGATACTCGTTGCTATGCGCGGTAAATAGTAATTCTCTACGCAGTTCCCTAATCGAATGTCCCCACTACAATGTAAAGCACTACAAATCATTAGGTGTCCATACTTGATTACAAGAAGCGCTATAAGAACGTGGACATGAGAAATGCGGGGGGGGGGGGGGGGGGGGGGGGGGGGGGGGGGGGGGGGGTGACCAAGAGAGCAAGGATGACGAGAGGATAATGGAATCCAAGGCTCCACAAAGGGAAGCAATATATTGTGCACAAAACTAGCAGATAACATGTAAGCAATAAAATCGTCAGGTCGCTTATAGATTCATGTTGCACAGCGCGGCTTCCTCGTCTATCTTCCTCGTCAAATGTTTCGGATGCTGGGGTAATGCGATTTCATTTATGAAACTGGTTGTTCGCCTTTTAACCATTTTACACTTCCGTCGTCGTCATGATATCATGCGGGCACAGGTACCATTTGCAATGAATAAATAACGACCACATGAAAACTGTCTGCATTGTGCACCTATATTTTGCACTCAAGACGACAAGCATTCCCTGCCCACTGAAAAATCGCCTCACATGCGAGGAAACATGCTGGCGGGCAGCTTGCTGCTCAGATTCCTGGACCTGCGACACAGCACGGTGCGTACACACAAATAGTGTCGATTGATGAAGGCGGAACGGGTTGAATTCGAACACGATCGATTGCCTGGTGCGCTGGACCCGTGAGGAAAATAAATCGACCTGGACGGATGTCTGCCTTCGTCATTCACCGTATAAAATAATGCAACCCCCGCAAAATCACGCTTTGACGGTATTTTACAGCGTCTCGTAAAAGTAATTAACATTAAAGTACTGTAATAAAATCAGGATTACCGCAGCGCAGCACGATTAATAAGACGGTGCTGCGTGCCAAGATCCAGGATTTCACAAAACACTACTACCCGTACTGCTAAATTTGACACTTCGGCACGCAAGCCCCCCCGAGTTCCCGGTCGTTTATCATCGTCGCCTTACGCGTCTTGGATTTGCATTTGTACCCGACACGTTCCGTAAAGACGGAGTAAAAAATAGACAACAACAACACGACACCGACAGTGCTACCTATAGCCCACTTTTCCGCTCAGTCCCTCAAACTCAAGATTCCCGCTACCGAGCACCTACACAGTCACAAAATGCTCGCCAGCTACACGCGCTCATTGCCGTCTACACGCCAGCTGACCACGTCGAAGACACAGCAGACACTGTGTTGTTCTCGGCATCTCGTCGCGCACTCCAACACTCTGTCGCCGCTTTACCCGCATCAGCACAGCTCAACGTCACCAGCGCTTAAGACCCGCGCCCGAAGCAGCAGGAGCCAGTCACGACAAGTCACCGCCATGGTTCAGTCCGTCCGCGACGTAGAATCATCTGAGAATGTGCTCGCGCCTTGCTACACCAAGGATGACCTCAGTACGGGAATCGTCCATTTTGGAATTGGAAACTTCGCACGTTCGCATCAGGTGATGAGCTTAATATTGAAAACACCTCGTTCGGCGATTTGCGCAGCAGAGATATAGTCGATGATCCCGCCATATGATGTGTGGTATTCTAATTCGACGCTGTATGGACTGTTTTGTTCAGATGTCTTACCTGGAGGACCTTCTCTGCCGTAATTTTGAATGCGCCAAGGATTGGGCGTACACCGGTGCCGGCGTCCGAGCGTCGTCCGGAAAGAAGAAACTTCAAACGTTCGAGGAACAAGGGTATCGCTACTCGATTCTGAAAAGTAACGGCAGCGGATCCAAGCAGCATGTGCAAGTTGTGGGAGCCATAAGGGAAATTCTTACCGGACCAATTGAGCCAGGCGAGGTGAGCTCCACACAGGCGCAAATGTTTTCCTCGTGTATAGCTCGTGCCGACCAGAATTTTCATCGCTGTCACCGAATATGCACGACCCGTACCATCATCTTCCACGTTTGACTGTGGAACGACGAGGATGGAATTCTGATGCTGACCTTGAGCCGCGCCCCTCGTTTTCCCCGTGTGCAGCTTTTAAAACGCATTTCGTGCAGCAGCACGCGCATCGTCTCCCTGACCATAACAGAGAAAGGGTGAGTCTTCTGCGAGCAGCTGCGAAACGTCACTCGCCTACTTTTGCGGTTGATGCAATGTTGTGATTTGTGTCATAGTTATCCGTCAAAAGCTTTACATTTTCGGAATTCCTAAATCGTAATGTATTTTGTTGGACAGTTTTGTGCTTTAATGCTTTAATTTGAAAATTCGCCTTTGCTGGCACCAGTCTCGACGCTTGCCCACGTTGTCGACATGCTTCTCTCGTCCACGCGACTGCCACTAAAATCTATTTTTTGTTCCCCCAACCCACCCTGCAGATACTCAACTCCATTCAGCGAACAGGATGAAAAGTTATTGGAGGTGGCTCGTCAGGCGGGAGACGGCGATGAAGTTTTCGCCCGCGCCGATGAGAACGCAAAAGATTTTGATGGTGTTACGGCGATGGGGTTCGTCATCGCCGGCCTCGCTGCACGCCGGGCCCTCGGAAACGGTGGCATGACAGTGATGTCCTGTGACAACATCCCGGAAAATGGAAGTACGCTGCATTGCAAAATTATGGAGAAGCTTGATAGCGTGGATAAAGACTTGAAGCAGTGGGTGGAGGACAAGTGCACCTTCCCGAGCTGCATGGTCGACTCCATCACACCGGGAACCGATGATAAGGTAAGAACACCGTGGGGTAGTTGGTCAACGCCATGATGGGGCTTCGAAAAATGTTCACCTCCAGTCGTGAGACCGTAATAACGCTATTTTCCGCATGTCGAGTTTCGTAGCATGTTTCGGGTAGCTGTGGTGGTCGTAGTGAGAGTATGGCTGGAGGTCGCCCGTGTTGTTTGTGGCTTTGACTTGTCTGCTTTCATCAGGTCATATCGACCCTGGAGGAAAACTTCGGTATCAAGGACGCCATGCCCGTACCGCGTGAGTTCTACAAGCAATGGGTTATCGAGGACAAATTTGCAGCGGGTCGACCTGCATGGGAGGATGTTGGCGCGCAGATGGTGGACGACGTGCATCCGTATGAGCTGACGAAGATCCGCATGCTCAACGTGGTGAGTCCCCGCGGCAGCCATTGGATGCCCGACGCCGTCAATATTTCATACCCCGTACAGACTATCATATTTTAGTTACGAGACCGATGCTGTTGTGTCCGTGCTTCGAATGGACAGAAAACAATCAAGTCCCAATTTGAATTAAAACTCCATGAAACTTCCGTAGTTTCCGCAATGTATGTGATGCATGAGTGAAATGAACGTACCATACCAATTGCGACAGTATAACACCAGCATGAAGCGCTACAGTGCTACGACACTGACAACCCTTCACAATAAGAACGCGCTTAACATATTTTATCGCTGAGAGACGATTCGCCCGCGACTTTCTTCGGTTCGCGCAGGGCCACACTGTGATCGCACTGGTGGGTATTCTGAAACACCTGAAGGACGTACCGGAAGCAGCGAACGACCCTTGCATCGATCAGCTGTACTGCAACATTTTCAAGAATGAAATCCGACCCGTCCTGGCCGACGTGCCCGGGACGTCTGCCATCGACATGGAAAAGTACCAGGAATGCATCGTGGGGAGATTCAAGGAGAGCCAGCCAGACGACCTGTGCCGTATGATCGACGACACATCCGCGAAGATACGCGTACAGGTGAGATAGCCGCCAGACCCTAAATTTTTCAAACCCTACAATAACAGTTCAATTTGGGACTGGAACTTCCCGTACATTACCCGTACAGCGATTCCGGCAACTTTTTCAAAAACGCATGAACCCTGAAAATTGTCGAAACCCTACAGTTAAACCCTATAAAGTTAAAGTTAGGGTTGGTGATTTACGTGGTTGCGGTGTAATGTTACGACCCACGCGTGCAGATGGTTCCGGCGATTCAAGATGGCCTCAAGGCCGGCCTGGACATGAAGGGACTCGCCTTCACCATCGCCTGCTGGGGGCACTACATCGAGACGGAGATCGACGAGGGTGGGGAGCTGTCCGACCCGCGCGGCGAGGGGGTCCGGAAGGTGGTGGAATCCGGCGGGGTGGAGGAGCTGTTGGCATGTGAGGAGGTTTTCAAGGACCTTGCGTCGAACGATGAATGGAAAGAGACGGTCATGTCGTGCTACAAGGGCATCAAGGAAAATGGCGTGGATGCCGCCATTCAGTCGATGTTCCCCAGCGATAAAAAGGGCGCCGAGAAGAAAGAGGAGGCGACCGCCGCCGCCTGAGCTCGTCCAAAACAATTAGGGGGGAGGAAGGACATAATGCGCTCCTCATCAATTCATCAGTTACCAATGTACATAGAGTGGGGGGAATGGCTAACAAGAGCAACGCCGCTAGTATAGGACAATGCTTGAGACACCACGTTAGTGTGTAAAAATGTATATCAATACATGTTGCGGAAGGAGTGAATGGCCCCCACGGTATAAGATGACCAGTCATCGCTCTAAATTGAGCTCTCCCAAGCATCGCATTGCATTAGCACGTATATTGGGAAGTAAAAGGTTGAAATTAACGTATTCCTAAAAGGAAAAAAGCCAAAATTCCTAAAACCCTAAACAACCAAAACCTAAGTTGAAAATAATTACGCCGGCTCCTTTTATCACGCGCATAATGCGGAAGCACACACACCCCTCATGCGTTGATGCTTTGGCATGTTAGGTGTGAGCTTTGAGTAACGCACAATGGATGAAGAGAAAGACCGATGCATGCATTCATTTTTACATGGATATAAAATAAAGTTTAGCCGAGGCGATTGGGCATGTTTCACTCGCCATGCGAAAAGTCCCATCGGAAAAAGCAGCACGCGCATGACGCCCGACATAGCAATGCGCCAGCGGAGTTTGATGAATGTTACATTTGATTGGGAATCCATAGCGAATGTTGACTTGTCGGGAAAATTCATAAAACTTGATAGTTATCCAGCCAAAACATTTGTTTGTAATGGCGCAAATTAGATTGCAAAGCATATATAGGTACAGCTTGCGTAATAAATTGCGCGCAAGCTGCATAAGCCATACATAAAAACAATGTGCCCTCGTCGGAACCCGTCGTTCTTGTTGAATCTCGCGTTTGACGTGGCTGTGATGGAAATGTTTAGATGATAGCGGTCTTGCTACTTGGGCTATACACACCCTTATTATTACTGCCCACTATGATACATGGCATTACAACCATGGCGCAACCATTGCTCCGAACCTTTGTCAATTTCTACAGTAGGGAAATTGCGTCACCGACATGTACATGATAAAATATTTGCTTGCCACACTAGATGACTTCTGCGATGGCCTCGTATTTTAAAGGCTCAATTAAACGAACACAAAAGGACCCCCCGAATATCAATTCTCTTAATATTCGACAATCGCCACGACCATGGAATTACATGCACCGAAAACAAATATATCGTCTTTGATTTTAGAAGCGGGACTCCCGGCATTAAAAGAGCTCCAAATCGGGACGCCAATAAATAAATTGCAAAATCCTCGAGTGTGGATTGGTGGATTAGTCGACGAAGTTCAATAAATGTCGTGGAAAGCATGCAGACATTTCAGAAGATTGAAGTAAATCCCTACTCGAAAAGGTTATGCTAAGCCAATCATAAATGTCTTCCATAAACTCAATACACCATAACCTTGTTATTCCCACGCATTTGAGTAACGTGAATTTTGCACTACAATGAACGTAAAGTAACTACATGGAGTAAAATATCCGCCACCCACGCTTTCATAGGGGTTGGTTTCGAGTATTGTTTGGACGGAGGGCCATGAGATAAACTCACACGTACAGGGTATATGTGGTACATGCGAATAATTCTATATTTGTATTTTTATGAAAACTTTTATGCTTACGCCCCCAAATGCATGCGAGTCCCTTTGCCTCAAGTACCACGCTCAGTGTGCTATAGGAATGAACGACATTCATGATAGCTATATATTGAATGCGATTTTGCGGATTTTCATGACATCCTCTCTTTTTGTAAGGGTCTCGGAGCAAGAGATGACGAGTAACAAATATCTGTTGTGATAAGACGAAAATGAAACCTGCCTGCACAAATATCAAATAATTCACAAATGTACCACAAAACTGATATGATGGCTAGCTGTGTGACTCACCTTTCTAAAATGCCTGCATGCACTCAATGACACTATGCTTGCATGCATTCAATGACACTTGACCACTTGCCTGCATGCATTCAATGACGCCACCTTGGCACGAGTGTCGCATGGGGGAGCTGCGTGGTAGGGCCGGTATTCGCGCTTAACCCTCCGCCCGCCGTCGGATCACGATCGCGCCTCGGCATGCGTCGAGAACCTTTCGCGCGCATCTACCCTTACTTTCTTCTCACTAGCGATGCGCTAGCCCCGCCTGTCAAATTCATGCCGATACTGTCAGCCCAAAATGCACGACTTGCATACGTGTAACACACAGTTCGATAACGGGGTATCCATATCAATAAAACACTTGCTAAATGTGTATTGGAGACTCGGTATTATCTACTTGCTCATAAATAAATTGGTCGCATTCATTGTAAGCGTGATGTGAACTCGCATGCCGATTGAATCCATATTTGTGTCCATTGTCCAACATTGCGCATATTTTTAGCTCCTCGATTGCATAGACGAATCACGCGACACAGATTTATAGATGCAATGCGTACCGCAACTATGGTTTTTAAATGGGGCTCCGGCACTTCCAAGGCTAGAACGGATTTGGTATCCCTTGCTTGTAGGTGATTAGTTGTAGACGCCCTGATAACCAATCACAAGGAAGTGCAGGGATTTTTGCTGTACACATGCTTCGGTGGTTAGACGTAAATGACGGGGATGTAAGAGGTTCGCCCAAGTGGTCGTAGGTGGGCTTTCCAAATCACATTTCCATTAATTCAGAATTGTGCAATGATGTATGTCCTGACTCTGCGCTTGCTTTAAATGGCGATGCGACCCGAATATGCGCGATTCAATTGCCGACATCAGGCAGCGCTGATATTTTTCAAAAGAATGTCGTTCAGCATATTAAATGAAATCAACCCCGCAGGGATTTCCAAACTCCTTGAGCCATTTCTAGTGCGAATGACCGGCCGATGTCGTTGAGAATCGGGACGAACAAGCTAGTCTCATCGTCATTTTGTAATTTTGTCGCAAAGCTCTGATTCAACTATCGCTTTGTGCACAAAGCACAATATCCATAGCGACACTACACTACGGGTACTTCATTGGCAAATAAATAAAATCAACAAATCTAAAATAAAACGCAGAAGAGCCGCGATTCATGGAGATGAATTTGTAGCAATTGGCGTCGGCGACGAAGATCTTCCGGAGCTGCTGCTCGACGACGAAGCGCTGCCGTCTTCCGACGACCGACAATGCCTCGCGTCCTTCATGAAAAAGGCAGCGAGACCACCCGAGCCGCGAGGCAAGTCGACGACAACTCTGCTCCTGTTATGCTTCGTCGCGCAACCCTCTTTGTATATGGCTGGAGCCTCATCATCGCCAGCCTCCAGCGCCCCCGTGAACTCCAAGTTCCGTCGAGCCGCACGGCAGTGGCTCACCACAACGAAAACTGCCAGTGCGGCTGTGGCGACAGCCGCTGCAGCCCCGACGCATAGCCCAATAATCACGCCTGTCGATCCGAGAGGGGATAAACTTTCCGACGACGGCAGCTCACATGCATCAACGTCCCAGTCGTTGGCATCCCAGGCGATGATGCGCGCGGTTTGTGGTTTGGAACTAACCGACGAGTCGCTCACAAAGGTGGCCGCCTTTACCGCGCGCGGAGCTTGGAGAGCGCGCGAGAGCGCCTGCGGCAGGAGCGTGGTATACGACGCGTACCTCAGCTGCTGCTCCACTAGCTCTACGACCGTGCGACTACCGCCGCTCATGATCACCAGAGTCTGGATCGCCGCTAGCTCACCCGCGAACGGCGCCCACTGTGCCATGACCGCCGCGATAGCGGGCTGCCCGACCTCCGCGACGGCGAAGTTTCTCGCAAGGCTCGTATCACGGAAGGCCACATCCGCGAGTACGGCGGGTAGCGCGGCGGCTAGGGCGTCCGGGTTGAGGCGAGGGTCGACCAGAAAGCCCATACGAAGCGTCAGCTGTACTTTTCCGGGTAAGTGGACTTCATTCGTGTTCAGCTGCTCGTCGCGGAATGTGCACAGCAATTGTGGGTTTGCGCTCTCCCGAGGCAACTCGTAATACATCAGCGGCGGTGTAATAGAAACATTCGGCGTCGTCGTTGGTGTTGGTACGGTCGATTCATCGGTGACCGTCGTCGTTGTGCCCGTCGTTGGCGTGGGTGTCGACGACGGCGGAGGGACCCAGTAGCCTCTACCGTCGCTCCAACAGAACCGACCGCCACACCTGTCGCACCTCTCAGCACTGCTGTTGCACCAGTCGGTACCGTGCCTTACTCCGTCACAGATATTCACTGTGTTAAAATTGCAATAGCCCGGCTTCTCGTCCACCGTCTCGCTTCCTCCGTCATCCGACGACGCGGTCGACGGACTAGTACGGCTCGGGTCGGAGGACGTTTCCCCGGCGGTGTTGTCAGTAGGCGCGGGGATAACAATCGCCGGGTCACGTCCTGGTGGAACCCAAAACCCACTGCCATCTGCCCAGCAGAAGCGCCCACTGCACTTGTCGCAGTTTTCCGGACTGCTGTTGCACCAGTCGGTGCCGTGTCGGATGCCGTCGCAGATGTTGATCTTGTTAAAGTTGCAGTAGCCGCGCGGCGGCAGCACGCCTTCGTTGGGGCCGTAGTAGGGATCGAAAGCGGCGGATTGAGAGGACGACTCGCGGACGGGGGCGTCGTGCTTGCACTCGCCAGTGGAGGTGTACACGAACATCTCGTTTGGCTCGCCCACGATGATCATCAGCGCGCCGTCGGCCGTGAACGTCAACCCCTCCGGCATCCTCCCGCGCACCGTCCGCTCTTCCGAGACGTCGCCACTATAATCAGTCTTCACTACCTAAACATACAGCATGGATACGAATAAACTCAATAACGACGTCAAGGTGTGTCGCAAAGGCAAAATGGCATTTCATCCCGGACACGCTGGACAATAATACCTGCATGATTGTGCCTTTATATATCATCAAATACGAACTTAATGACGGGCCCAAATTGATATGATGAGGGTATTTTGATACATACCCCTGCAGGTCAAATAGTGGGAAGTGCGCATGTTGATCCGCAATGCGTACCTTGCTATCTTCTTCAGATAGCAGCATCATGTAGTTGGCGCCACGTGGGATGTAGATGCCCGCGAGGTCGTCCACCCTGCTGGGCACTGACGCCTCCATCGCCTGCGCTCTACCCGTCTCCGGATATACCTTCCAAACCTTATTTGACAAGTAGCACCAACGGCACAGGTAGTGACATACGCCATTCAGTCTCAGCAATGTAATAGCCCCCCAAAATTGTTTCATAATTGAAAATAACAATGTGTGTGTGTGTGTGTGTGTGTGTGGTATGAGAGAGAGAGAGAGAGAGAGAGAGAGAGAGAGAGAGGGAGAGAGAGAGTGTGTGTGTGTGTGTGTGTGTGTGTGTGTGTGTGTGCGTGTGTGTGTGTGTGTGTGTGTGTGCATGCGTGCGCGTGCGCCCGTGCATCGGTGCGTGTCTGCCAATAAAAAAAATGTTCGGGTTCAGTCAAATGAGTGTATGCATGTGTGTGTTTGGGTTTTTTTTTTTGGGGGGGGGGGGCAATCGACAACATGTGTGCACTTTAACATGTTCGTAATTGTATGATTTTGCGTGCCAATGCGTAAATGTAGCACACACAAGCAGAGATAAGAGAGGAATGCGAGTTTGTCATGAACAAGGGCTGGCGAAAAGATTTGATTTTGAAAATGGATTGTGATAATTACCGTACACATGCATTCGGATGTGCCTGTAAGTGCGTTTTGTGTGTGGTTGTGTGTGTGTGTGTGTGTGTGTGTGTGTGTGTGTGTGTGTGTGTGTTTGGGGGGGGAGGGGGGGGGGTATGGGTGGGTATGTGTGTGCGCGTGTATATGTGTGTATGTGTGCGCTTGTGTTTGTTTAATTAAGTGTATGTGTGCGTGTATGTGTGTGTGTGTGTGTGCGGACGCGCTTGCATGTGCATGTGCCTATGCAGAGAGGGTCGTGTGTGTGTGTGTGTTCAATTCAGTCGGTAGTGGGGTGGTGCTTACCATTTTCGGCCGCTTCTCTTGAACTGCATATAAGCAGCCGCTGCCACTATCGTATGTCACACCCTCCAGTCCCATATTGTTCCGCATATCACGGCCTACCACATCGCTGAGGTCGATCAAATGCACCTCGTCCACCTCCTCCTCCCCGGGCCACAGGTTGACGATCCCAATTGTTGGGCCCCTCTCCCCGGCGATGGCAAAGGTGTGAAAGTACATCCATGTAATACCTACATCATCGAGTAAGAACATCGGCACAATGCGAAAGGTTTGCAAGTCACAATCCCATGATTACCGAGCTTCTTTCGATATCAAGCAATATTCTCAAACGATTGCTGCACAGAAACAGGCGTCTTCAACATCACCTAGGCCTAGGGTGATACATTGGCCGCATCCGACGTTTGTGCACAATACTTTCAATTGCATGCATTGACGAAAACAAATGTAAACGTTTAAGCACATCTTGCCGATATAATTCGGATGCAATCAAACACATGGGGAAATGGCATCCCACAGAAAGAGTATTTGGCCAACGCAATGTTAAATGCAGGATATTTATCGTTCGAGTAATTAGCTGGGGAAAACGCTATGTCATCCGCGCGGCATGCTTTTTGTTCTGGTGACTCTTTTTCCTTTTATTTCACACACGCCAACCCACACACACACTGGCACACGTATAGTTTTGTAAGTAGGTTATCCGCATGACATGTCAGCTCCTTATACAGGTATAGGTATAGGTATACCCGTACTGGTACCTGTATCTGTAAGTAGGTCATCCTTACTTACAACATCAGGTACAGCGCTCGTGACGTCGATGCTTAACCCACGAGCATAATCCATACGTAATATTTATATATCGATAAAGGTAGTAAAAGTACGGATTTTTTTTTAAACAGTGGATTAAATTCGCGGATCATATCTGTATATCTCTGCCCATGTGAATCTTACATCGTGCGCTCGTGACGTTGATCTTAATAACCAAATGAGTAATCCTCATGTACTGTATCCGTTTCGAATCGATACAGGTACGTCGAGCTGACGCCGTGAGTACTATTCAGTGTTCGCAGCATGACGGCGCAGAGCAAACGTACCTTCTGGGTCTTTCACGTACTGGCCGCCGCCGCCTGCCTCGTATCGGTAGTACTCACGCCGGTCACCGAGTACGGTGTACTCGTGTACGCCGGGCGGCGACCGCGTAATCACCCACAGGCTGTCCGTCTCATGCGAGTAAGTTACCCCGGAGGCCTCGGCATCAATTCCGCGCAGCCGTTCGCTCGCGCATAGCTCGTAGGAGCCCAGCTGCCATGGTATACCCGTTGCAAACGGAGCATGCGTGACTAGAACTATGAAGAGAAAAACTGCCCTCACACGTTGTCTTGTGCACCTCATTTCCGGAGATGGCTATGGGGTCCACGCCGGCCGCCGCTGTCGCAGTAATAAAACTCAGAATAATGTGCTACACGCGCTCTATGTTCGTCTCTTCAGCCTGACGCAAGCAACCTCTAGTCTTCTTCAGATCGGCCCGATATGCGCTCGTGCTAATATTGATCGACACAAAATACGAGCGACAAACGAAGGCGCGCAGCACTCAATGAGTTTACGGGCACTAGTGTCGAGTCTTGCGTCTCGGTGTCTCACGGACTCGTATTATCGGCGCCCAGTCGCTCACGTCCAAAAGAAGACTACAGACTATGTATCTTTTCGAAGGTGTTATGCTAATGCAGCATCCCAGATACCCCCTACCTTCAACCTCGCGTCTACTGCATGGTGATGTGAAGGTTGCTGAGCGTGTCGCTGTCGTTTTACTCGCTCTCTGGAGTTACAGGTACCTGTAAGCTACTGGTCGATGAATTGGCGCTGAGCATAATCTTGAATTTTAACATTTTTTTTAATGTTTTATATCCGACGATGATAATCATGATACAGTACATAAGGAGGATATAATTGAGCAGGGCGCGCACGTGATAATGACGTGGAGATACAGTACAATAGTATATATACACGTACCCGGTACTGATGATGGTGCTTGATGAGGAACATCATCCTACTACATTAATTTGCTATATTCAGCCGTGTTGGGGCTCACTTATGCCAAAGCTGTGGATCACTTACAGAATTTGGTATTTGTGGCCCTTAGTTAGGCCACCCTACACGCAATGTGAGAGGGAATCGGGTAGGTGGGTTTGCGTGAGCGATAGCTCTCGCAAAAGGCAGAAGGTGAACATACAATCGGTGCCTGTGCGTCATGTAGTGTGCGTACATTTTACTGTTCGTGCTCGATATGATATATAGAGAATATAGACACCTTTTTGTAGCGTATGTTGAATAACTATCAAGATATAATTGAAGACCAGTTCATGGCTAGTGAAAAATATGTTTTAGCAAATACTCTTTTTAACTTAAACAACAAGTTATCAGGGGCACGAGCGAGCATCATCGCAACTCTAAATGCCAGAGAGATTGGTATAGCTGCTACCTCTATCCCCTTCACACCGATGTCCACCATGCTCATCCAGCATCAATCACACACGACCTTACCTTGCCCCCACTATCCTAGTCAACGGCTGGACATGCACGACCCCATAGCATTCAACTTTGTAGTTGAAGCTGCTATGGAAGAGGCACTAGCTGCACGTGCAGACAGCTCGCAAGGCAGTTGGCGCACGCCTCCACCTTGCCGCTACTGCATTGAAGCCGGCCTCCCTCTAGCCGACAGATTCCATTGGCATCATGACCGCCCTTTACCTCTACCGCCTTCTCAAACTCAACATCTTAACTAGAAACCCCAGCATCATCATTATTGGTACGGGCAACAATAGTACCCGTACCCGCCGTACCAACCACAATAGTACGCACCCCATTCACCATTTCGCGGTAGTCCTCGTGGTCCTCGTGGTCGGGGTGGTCGATGGGGGCGTGGAGGCGCGGAACTCCATCGCGTGATGCCCCACATGGGCACCTATTTGTGTCCCACACTAACATGGTACCTCCCAACGGGCATGTTACCTCCGCACAATCATCTCTCATGTCGTTTTTTGACCTTGATAGAGCATCCTCCATTAACATGGCAGACGGCTTCCGTGCTAGCTATAGACCCCCCCTTGGCCGGTGAGGCTTATGTCCCCTACATGCCCGGGGACCACCTTCGCCCCGTCATCCGAGGCACTCGCTTGACTTTTCCTCCGCATGCCTCGCTCATCGCTCGAGGGTTTCCAACCGACTGGGGCGTGCATGTTCTTCGCTCCGCCATCAAAGGCCTCTTCATCGGTGACTTTCAGGCACCCTTGTCTCCACATCACGCCGTCACCACGGCCTCCGCCCCACTCCAAGCTTGAGCGGATTGGCCCCATACACATCGCAACCTTGCGGCCGAGCATGGACACGTCCTTCACCCTGGCGACCACTATCCCTTTGGCCTTTGGCTTTCCAACGTCATTCATTCGCTCTAGTCCAATAAACACATGCCAGTCCAATATCTCGGGGGCCAAAAAAATTAAAAAAATTACACTCCTCCACAAAAGTCCGGACATACATTATGTTAAACAAAAGCTAGTCAAGCGAACACGCTCCCCTCTCACCACGTCAAGCACGACGATACCCGAGCACCACCCAATTGTAGAAGCAAGCATTAAGCCGTCATCCGGGATGGTTAGACCTCAGCTTAAAGTGGGTGTTGTCGGTGGACTTTGTCGAATTAAGCCCATAAATTCCAAGGAAATTGTATGAACTACACACGTCGTTCTGAGCGCCACGCTTGGGCATTGCTCAAGCGCTCATACCAAGCTGCATACTATTATGTGTCCCACATAACCGTTATTTTTTTTGGGGGGGGGGGGGGCTTTTTGGAGGGGGATTGGAGGCGTGGGTCACGTGTTCAATACGCGAGGTTTGGTTTGCGGGTGTGTGGATACATCACGGAAGTTCACGCCGCTGGCACGGGTGATGTTTTTGGAAAGCAAGCGAGCAAAAACGCACATGACGCAGGTTTGGATAAACACTGCACGCTGTCAGCATGCTAGGGCGATTGGCTTAGGGGAGGGGCGAGGTCCAACTTGGCCGTTAGGGACGCATCACGTTGACGGTGGTACTTGGAATGCTTGGGTATGTGCTTGTGCCAACCACACCCGCCCTACGCGTGGCACGCGTCGGGAATTAGGCTCGGAAGTCAGTAGGAATGAAGAATTGGTAAACATATATCGACAAACCCGGCACAAATTGCCTCATGAGGTAAGCCGAATTCGATGGGTGTTGCTTGGCACTGCGGCTCAGCTTTGCCGGAATAATTTGTAAATTCAAATAATTCACCGAAAAGACGTTTGTGAATCTCTGAAGTCTGGAGTAAATGCGTTCGACGCGCATTGAAAAGACGCGTCCAACGGTACCTGTTCCAATGTTTTTGGACCATATATGAGTAAGTTATGAGCGTCTGAACATTATGGTTGAAAGCGGCTTGTGTGGCGGACTGGCGGTTAGCCTTCCAAAGCTAACTGCAGACACAAATATGTTCTGTTCTATTCTGTTGCTGCTCAATTGCTAGGTGGAGGTGCAGATGGGAAGAGATGAGAAGATGTCTCACTGCTTGTACTTTAGCGGTGTATTATAATTGAACAAAGGGAATTGTTAAATGGTTCTGTCACTTCCCTCTACAGCACTAGGCTTATGTAGTCTTTGCCTCGTTAGCTTACACATGTTCTCGCTTGGCTTACGTGTCAGGTGCTAGGGCTCTCCAACCGTCATCAACAGACTTGCGACGCGTCTCGTCCACTATGGGGAATCACATTATGAATTGGAAACCTCGCTTGGCGCGTCATTTGGCTAGTTACCTTAAATGTGCGTACATGTACGTACCGTGGGGTATTGGTAATACAGTACGCATCAGAACCCTTGCTAATGTTGCTTAGCGACGTACCCACGTTGTACGTCCTTCCGATAGAAAAGCACGGATTGGAATTAGTAACGAGTACATGTACAATGTATTGTTGCATGACTGTACTCGTCACACTTGCCCTTAGGTTGTGCGCATATCGGTGGTAAGTCTATATACGCGATTTCGTGCGTTTCCCCCACATCGGCATGCCCGACACCTCCTCCCTCCGTCGCCTATGCAATTTGAAATTTGAAATTAAACACTCCAATACCAGTATAAACCGGTTGGAGTCTCTGGGCCCCCCTTTTGCTATGCCATACAAGACTTAGTAGACTGAGGTAGACCGTGAACCACTAATCCCAACCTCTCCAATGGCAGTAACGATACCGTCTAAAACATACTCATAAACAAGTACTGTCTGCATACATGTATGAAATATAAAATGTCGCTAGTCTCCACGATACGCGGCATGCTCCAGCCGCTGCGGGGTCGCTGATCAGCAGAGCTGTCCAGCTTGAGCTGGTCGAGGCGAACCTGCCTGACCTCGGCTCCTGTGCGACTCCGGTCGTGCCGGAGCTTGGGGGGAAAGGCAGGTAAAAAACCCCCCTCGCAAAGGTCGTCGTCGGTCCCGCCTCGATCCGTGCTCAACCCCGCCCGAGGTATTAGCCGCTCCTCTCGACGCAGCTCGCCACCTAGCCGAGTCTTCTCTCCTCCTTCGGGGGCTGGGAAGAGAAAAGAACTAGGCTGCAGACGGTGTCCGGCTGGCTCTCCTGCCCCCGAGCCAGATTTTCTCCTGTCCCCTGTCCTTTTCCCGTCTGTCTCCAACACCTATCTGATCGCGCTGTGGCCGTCCGTGCCCTCCCCCAGTGGTTTACGTTGTTAGGGGGCCGCCTTTACGAGCAGTGTGCCGTTACGATAACCCTAGGCACACTGCTTGAGGCAGCCTATCGATAACTGGGTACCGACTAGGGAAGGGGTAGGAAGAACACAGGGATCGAGTCGCCGGTCCTCAAAAGATGGTGGGTACGGGAATTTTTCCAAAAACCCCCCGTACCGGGCTTTTCCGGCGGCGGGTGATCCTAAGGACCGCCGCCGCCAGACCGTGCCGCTCCTCCGGCTGCGACCAACCACCGTCCTGCGTAGCCTCAGGCCTCGCCCCCGGGGGAGATCCGAGGCGCTCGCAGGGCTGGCGACTGCTAGCGAGCGCCGTCCCTAGCGCTGCTTCCCAGCTGTCCGCCGCCAGCTCCAACACCTTCGTCCCTCCGCTGATCCGTCCGTACCCCTCTTCGCCAAAAAATATTTCGCAAACGCCGCCCCCGCCCCATCGTCGGAAGAGTATCTGCGAGTATTTAGTCGCGGAAAGATATATCGGACTGGCCGAGCGGGAGATCCCTGTGTTGGTGTACGGATATTATGTTTTTCCAAAACCCTCCGTACAGGGCTTTCCGACAGCTGCTGATCCCGCGGATCGCAGCTGCCGGTACCTCGTTTAGCCCCCTACCGTGCCAGGCCTGGCACGGCTACGGGGCTACCAGCGCCCACCGCGTGGAGGTAGAGGTAGGTGCCGACGGGCCTGCGAGCGCACCCCCCTCCGGGGCCGCCGCCGCTGCGCCGCCGGCGGGCGCCGTCGCCTATGCATTATATTTGCGCGACCGTCGCACTAGCACTCATATTGCGGCGTTGTGCGCCCGTTACTCTTTTCGTCTAACCAACACAGCGACTATTTGAAATAGCGTGAAGCACGGGTGCGGGCGCGATAACCCCAAGTACACAAGCCCGGCAGTGCCCGAATTCGCCCCTCGTAGTTGTCGGCGCATTTCATTTTGGGCGCAAAAGGATTGCCCAGGATTTCAGGAGACTTGTCAATAAAATCGACGCATGGTTACATTTCCTACTTGCGAAGGTGCGAAATCTTGTCCGGACTTTCGTGGAGGAGTGTATGAAAATGAGCGCCTTCGTCGTTCTCGACCCTCGCCCACATCACATCCCGAGCCATTGCCATCCTCGAGAACATTCCTTTCCCCTTTCCCCAGTGAGTCCGCCGTGTAGCAAGGTTCCGTACGCCATTGCCAACCTCGTCCATCGATCCTTCTGACGCTGTTCATTCGTCTATACTGCTTGGTTCATACCTCCTCGCGCAATTCCCCCGCCCCCTCGACCCCGTTGTCGTATCTCGCCATTCGCTGCCAGTTGGCACGCTCAGCGCAACGTAAAGTACTACAGTCGGCGTCCAAGCCTACCTGCCGAACAATTCACGCCATGGCCGCCTCAACGCAGCCGGTGAATAAGCTTCAGGAGCAAGCCACCTCCAAAGTACCCACCCCCGCCTCATCTCGCATGTCGTCTATTACTTTAAAAACGCCTCTGGCGTTATACCGCTGTAACGGCCGCTGACGTGGTTGCCGTGCGCTCGACAGGGCGATCTCTCCTACAGCGGCTGGGCCTCGAGCACCAGCACCTCAACAGCCCCGGCGGCCAAGGTGGGTGGTACTGCCTTGCATATTAGTGACTAGCTTCTTCAGCCGGTAAATAAACGAGCAATCGTGAACCCCCCCCCCCTTCCCTATTTTTCACTTCGTCTGGGTGAGACGCTGATGTCTGCTTGTACTTCCGGACGCCATGGGCGACGTTGCGATAGAAACTGTCCGCGGCGGAGGCGGAGCACGCGAATGCGCTGCACAAGTCTGCCAGCGGCTCCGGCTCGCTTTGGAACGCGGTACGGCGCGGCCGCCTTCTACTCTTATTTGTAGTTGTGTATAATGAGTGCTTGAAACTGGGGGGTGTGAACTTCGAGGTAGTTGTGACGAGTGACCGCTCTCGCACTTCTGTCGGCCCTTTATTTATGAATAATAGGCACAGACCTTCGAGGAGCGGGACTTGACGAAGTGGGCGAAGGACGCGATATCGAGCTATCTTTGCGAGGTGAAGTGTGAGGCGAACGGGGGCGGGGTGAAAATGCAGGTGACGGGGGTAGAGTCGAGCGAGGGCGACGCGAGCGTTTGCGTTGTGCGTGGGAAGAAACGGTGCGCGTGCTCCCCTCGTCTCACCTCGCGTCACTGCTCCCCTGCGGACAGCTATGGGCTGCCATGCACCTACAGTATGCTGCAATGCCCTCACACATTGCCTGGCTCTCCCCTCCATCCTTTGTGATGAACAGTGCGGGCTTTGATTTCAAGCTGAAGCTGAAATGGAGTGCACAAGTAACGGGGGCTGATGAGGAGGAGGCGGTAGAGGTGAGCTCCCCTTAAGGCTGCTGACAGTCAGGGCGGAGGGCCACATTGAGTACGTGTGAGAAAGGCAGCTTGTGATTCCTGCCCCTGTTGGTGTTGCTGCAGGTGACAGGCAGCTTGAGGGTTCCAAACTTTGCGGCTGATGAGCTCGGCGATTTGGAGATGGAGGATGTGAAGCTGCATGGCAAAGATGTGAGACTGAGACGCACGTTGCATGTTACCTGTTGCACTGCACACTGCTGAGGATGCGTTACATGAGTACCGGTAGTGGGTTTGCAGCCCTCCTTGAAGTGTGCGAGTCTGTGTGCCACACCATGTGAAGGAGGAGGGGAGTCGGGCAGGTAGGAGCGCGGCAAGGGAAGCCGTCCGAAAGCACATGCTGCCTCACATTGAGAAGGCCTGCGAAAAGTTTTACAAGGCACTGCAGGAGAAGTGAGGCAGCCGGATGCGGCGGGTGGAGAACACACGGCTGTGCTGACAAAAGTTTACCACTGCATAATTTCTGGACCAACCTACTTGGTACACACAACCCCTGCCTTTCCTCCCAATCCCGTGCAAGTGATTTATATTGTAATCGCGTCATGCTATTTGTGGCTCGCTTCATCCGATGTTTATGTTGTGAAGTTACAATTCAAATGGCTTTCACGAATGTCACTGACACAATCTAATGCGAGTGCTCATGCTTCCATCATTGACGCATCGGCTGATGGCTGTTAACGACCACTCATACCTCTCTGCATTGTCCAGATTTTCTCTGTCCAGCATGTGCCTTCATCACTGTCATTGTTTTCCAAAGAAACAACATTTCGCGCTTTGCTCACACAGTCAAACATTACAAGTGAAGTAACAAGCAGTATTACACGATCTGTGTAAAAACGTTACGGTCTCATGATGTTGCAAAATTCCCAAGAGGCTCGGTTCTTCCCGTGGTGCGAATCTGTCAATCAATTCGCTTTTGAGTGAAATGTAAACGTCACGGCTAACAAGTTTCGGGAGGGGCGAAGCGTAATTGTAGTGTGTGTGCCTGTGAGGCCTCGTAAGGAACTGGAATTGTGCTGGTCATGTGCCTCAGGATACCAAGCATGGGTCCATAGTTGCTCTTGAGTATGGATTAATTTATTCTAAAAAATCTCACTATGCCTTTCGCCTGTAGAAAGGGCCAAATTCGGGTGAAAAAGTTTTGACCCGCTCCCAGAGTTTAGCCCCCTCCCGCTATCAACTTTAACTGTTTAACCGATGATTAGCGTCTCGTCCTGGTTGACACCAGTACGGCCGGTCTGCTCGAACCTGTTCCCGGCACCGGCAATGACGTTGTCGAGCGTCATCTTCACGGTGCCGCCGCGGTTGCCGGTGTCGATTCGGCTGTCGGAGTTGATATTGTTGTCGCTGCCTGCCACGGTGTACTCGTGGGCGTAGTTCACGTTGATGGGCATCCGGTCGTACGTCTCCTGAGAGTTCCCAGGAGCTGAGTTAACATAGTAGTACAGCCGGGTCTCGGCCTGGTTGTTGACGAAAAAAGTCCAAGAGTAGCGGCCGTTGCTGTTGTATACCCAGTCGCCACAGGCCGTTCGCATAGGGACCTCGTCGTCCAGAGTGAGCGCGGCCTCGATACCAGACCCTGTGACGTCAGCCTGGCTCGAGCCCCTGACGCGACCGTTCACGCGAGCAACAAATACGGGCTTAACCTGATAGTCCGTACCCACAAACACCTCCACGGTCCTCGTATCCCTAGCCAACCTTTCGCGGGACTCCTCCAACTCTTCTTCGCTGTCCTCGCTATCTTCCGAGTCCTCGCTATCTTCACTGTCTTCCGAGTCCTTCTTTTTCTTCTTCTTTTCCGAGTCGTCAGAATCGCTATCGTCATCATCGCTGAGAAGTGCGCGACGACGGTCGCGGGCGGTGTCGGTAATGGGATCCTCCGTCAGCTGGAAGGCGGGGTAGGCGTATTTGTGGTCGATGTCGCAGCGCGGGTTGTTGGGATCCATTGTGATCGGGTTCACAGGCTCGGCGCCTATGTCCTGTTCGTCCATCAGCTCCGGTGCATCCAGACTAATACCTATGTCTTGGTTCACTTGGTTGTCGCGTCCCTTCGCGAAGGTGTTCACCAAGTCGATGGTGTAGCGCCGGCTGTCTTGCAGTTTCCGGGCAGAGGAGACCGAGGTAGAGGCCAGAATTAGGAGGGCCATGGCGACGAGCGCCATACCGCCAGACGACGTTCTATGTATCATATCAACCAACTTCTGTTCACTCCAGACGTGCAGAGACAGCGCGGTGTGATCAATAATGGAATATCAGGCCTAACAGTTGCGGGACTAGAGTGCCGTTCTGAACGCCGGTACCGAGATTCAGGCCGTCTCGGGGACTGTGCAAGTCCCACCGGTTGCGAATCGGTAGTCTGGCGGAAGACGCGCCGCCCTTTCGCATTGATATCCCCACCGAATGTCGATTCCAGCACGTACATAAGGATTTAGTAGTCGCTCCGGTAACTGGTACGTGTAATCTCTATCTGCGACTGTTCGTCGTCGTGACATCTACCAGAGTACAGGTACGTCGCAAATTTACTGCAGCGTCCATAGGTTAATCGTGGTTACGGAAAAGTATAAGTACCGGTACCTGTACCTTTACTGCAGCAACCGACTCAAGCGCTCCGTGACTGCAGTAATCCATTCCAAATTTCCATTTATTAATAAAAAGGATTATGTGATGGCCGATTCGCTGCGACTGCTCGCGGTGATTGATGATGGCTCCTGAAGTACCTACAGGTACATGTACTGCTCCTGTATCATTAATTACCGCGCTCACTCTCTATCTATTACCTATACTACTAACTAATGGGCAGCATACTCGTACTAGTAGGCGGATTTACCACAAGAATGATGCCGTTTAACCCAAGGCAAGTGTAATAGTGGGGCGTCGTGGCTCGAAAATGCAACTATATTGCTACGTGTACCTGCCTTGGTACCAAATGCCATGGCGACAATGTGAAACGCCAATTAAACATTTTGATTTTGTGTTACAGAAGTCCACTAACTAACTAACGATAACATCCGATAAGAATCCGATGAAGAAGTTCGGCATATGTAATCACGTAAGGATTTATAGACCCCCTATTTAGGGGCATCGTTGAGCATCGATTGAAAAATGTCGTCCATGGTGTGATATCGATCTTCCTCATCTCATCATATTCACTTCACCGACCACTCGGCCGTTCACCTCGTCATCCCCGGCCCCTCATCTTCCCTCATCTTTCAACCATGCTCGTTCGACATACCCGCACACACTCACTGCTCAACCCACAAGTACTACTTTTGACGCCCCTTCACACCACAACACATTCAAGAGTACCAAGCTAGCACCCCAAGCCTCATCAACTAAATTGCCTCACTCCATGCTGCCATTCTCAACACCTCGCCGGACTCCGCGACCAATGACTACCTCGCCGCCCTCGCCACCGAATTTACAACCCTCCTCGTCTCCAACCACATGGACCACGCTACATATATACATGCCCCCCCTCCCCCCAAAAAATTTTCAAACCTATGAACGCTTCCCCTAATCACACATGACTCCCGAAAATTCTCGTAGACTCGTTTAAGCCCTCCGACGCTGCAGCAAAAACACGGCTCAATCCCTCCTCCACACAACGGAAAAAATTGTCCCCCGACACCATCAAAGACAAATGTCAAGAACGCATCCGCTGCCTCCTCCACGCCGCCGCCACTGACAAATTGCAGAAAAAACCCGCGCAAACAACACCTACGACGTTTGCCCAAATTCACACCATCGCCTCCTCAAAATCGTATGTGGTCTCCTCCCAAATCGCAACATCACCCCGTCCCTATATACAATCAAACGCCTATAATCCATATTGAAATTGAAATTGAAATTGTTTACAACAATACCAGTAAGAACCGGCTGCTGTCTCTGGGCCCCCCCTTTTGCTATGCCATACAGGACTTAGTAGCGTGAGGTAGACCGTTAACCACTGATCCCAACCTCTCCAATGGCAGTAACAGATAATAATTTTGTAATCAAGAAAAACAGATCGAAAAATAAATCCACTTGTCGAGAAAAGCAAAACTAAACTGCTGCTCGACCTTCACGATGCACGGCCCGCTCCCGCCGAACCGGGGTGTCGACCGGCCTAGGCCGGTCGGCGTTCGGGAGGGACGACGGGCCATCCTAATCTAGCTCCCGCGTGACTTCGGTCTTGCCGAAGGTAGGAGGGGAAAGGCTGGCAAAAAACCCCTCCTCGCGCGGTCGCTCGTCGATCCCGCCGCTCCATCCCGTAAACCCCGCCCCAAGGTCTTGCCGCGTCCACCGACGCGGCGGTCCTCCGTGTCGAGGTCCCCCATCACCTCGAGGACAGGTGGGGGGGACCTAGACACACAGACATAGAAAAAACTAGCGCTCCTGCCTCCGCGCCTGAATTTTCCCCGCTCATTTCCCCGGTTTTTTCTCTGTCTGGTACCCGGGTACCTGTCGGTTTTCCGGCTTGTGGCCGTACCCTCCCCCCTCTGATCGTGCGTCCACCGAGCAGCCTTTTCTTGAGCGGGGGCCTCCGCGCTCACCCGGGCCCACGCTCAAGGACCCATTTGAGTATGAAGGTCTGTCGGGGTAGTGGGTGTCGAAGAGGGGGGGGGGGGGCAGGTCACCGTAGCCGGATCCGGCGGGCCGCGGGCGCCCGGAATTAGACAAAACCCTCCGTGCCGGGTTTTCCGGCGGCGCCGACCCAAAGGGTCGTCGCTGCCAGATCGTGTCGCTCCTCCCATCGCGACTGTCCTCCTTACCGTCCCAGCTTACTCCTCCCCCCGGGAGATGACGCTGGACGACGTAGCGACGCGCTAGTGAGCGCCCTACCCTGGTGCTGCTCCCCAACTAGCTCGACGCCGGGTACGGACATTATTTTTAGTATCCAAAAAAACCCTCCGTACAGGGCTTTCCGGCGGCGGCTGATCATGAGGATCGCCGCCGCCTCCAGTAGCCGCTCCTCCGTCTGCGACTAGCTACCGTCATGTGCCCTGTCTTGCCTCACCCCTCGGTAAGGTTCGACCGGCACAGGGCTGGTCGACAGCTAGCGAGCGCCCTTTCCTGGCGCTGCTTCCCGGCTGGCCACCACCAGCTCCAACACCCGTCTCCCACCGCTGATCCGGCCGTACCCTCCTCGCCATCAAACGCTGCCGTAGTACAGGCCCCACTCCTAAAAGTAAGCATGTATCTAGGAGTATCTATAGGTGAAAAAACATATCGGACGGGCCGAGCGGGAGATCTTGGCGCCGGTAGTGCACAGAAATTATTTTTTCAAAAGCCCTCTGTACAGGGCTTTCCCGACAACTGCTGATCCCACGGATCGAGCTGTCGGCCCTCTTAGCCCCCTACCGTGCCAGGCCTGGCACGGCTACGGGGTTTTGTTGTAAGTAATACCGCATACGTATTAGTTGCAGATAGCTACTGTAAGCTACTCTAGATATGATTAGTACATGTCTAGATCGGACATACCGATAAACTGTTTGACTCGGTACAGAGCTGTCGCTAGGCTACAGCTCTCACACTTCTGTTGTCCCGACACCACGCCTGTAGGCTGGTTGTCGCCTTAACTGTTCCGTTTGCGGGACTGTGACTGTAACTACGTTTGCGTACGTTATCTTCCACACTAACTGTGTTTGCATGGTTCAATAGGTTATGGGCCCTCCGCGTTTACGTGGGGTTTACTAGGGCACCGGCCGGAGTTTGTCCATTAAGGGGGAGTGTTTACATATCCCTCCGTCATGCCATTCCGTGTGTACATGGATTAACCCTTCCCCCACGCCGGATATGCCCTTCACCACCCCGGCCCCCATATCACGGAGGCGCCCTCTCATCTCATCCCCCCCTACCGTGACCACCCGCACTCGTACGGCCCGCCGCGTCCCATGGCCGGCCGCTCTCCCTTTCCCGGTGGCCCACCTCCTCCCTTTCATGGCCGGCACTCTCCCCCACTCCAACATGGCGACCCCAACCCCCGGGGCCGTCGTCGCCCCACTATCGACCCGGTGGTCATCAACCGGGCGGCACACGAAGCCCCCGGCTTCGACAAGGACGCCCTCAACCGGTCCATGAAGATGTCGGTCCCCGTCATGTGCCCGACCACGGACTTTAAGCAATGGAAGAGGACCTTCCTTAATTTCCTCTCCATCAAGGCCGCATACCTCATTCCTCAGCTGGCCATCCGCGACTCCGGCGTCTGGCTCGACGAACAAGCGCAACACTACGCCTACACGCTGCTCCTCCATGCAGCCAGCGCGAATAAGCGCGCTGACCAAGCCATGAAATGCGTTTCTCCAGCACGCCCAGACTGCGCCGCTGCCGCGTGGGACATCCTTTGTGAACGCCTCGACTGTCGGTCTTTTGCTCGCTCCTTGTCCCTCTTGGACAATCTGACGGTCAGACAGCGCCCCGGTCAGTCACTCAGTGACTATGTCCACTACATGCGCCAGACCTTTGACGAGTACAACGACACATGCCAGTTGGCTGATGGCTCCGTTGCCATCCACCCCCACCACCTCGGTCTCCTCATGCTGCGCGGCATTTCTAGCAGCGGCCCACACGGTCAGGCGAAGCAATGCGTCATCAACGCCTTCGACACGGACTACATCATGTCGGCTGATGAAGTTATGGCGAGCATTCTACACCTTGCGCACAACATGGAAGACAACCCTGCTCCGGACGCAACCGCTCCGGACATATCACCTCCTCCCATCTCCGCGTTCGTCGCTGCGGGCCGCGGCTCGCACAGCGGTCGAGGCCCACCACACCGTAACCCTCGCGGCCATCGACCCAACAAGTGTGGCGTTTGTGGCAGCCTCCACCATCTCATGTCCGCGTGCAATGCCACTGATGACGCTATCCTTAAGTGGAATCTCGCCAAGCGTAGGCTGACAGTCCAGAAGTACGGCGCCGCCGACGGCACCCCCTCTGCTCACGCTGCGCTGCTGAGCGACGTCCCTGCCGACGACGCCCCCGCCGATGACACCGATTGCCTACCCACCTTCGCGGACTGCGTTGATGACGACGCTGACGACGAGGTGAGTGTCCCATTCAGCTCTGTGGCATTCTCCTCTTCCCTCGCCCCGGGTCGTAATCTGTCAAAGTTTTGGGTCGTTGATTCCGCCTGCTCGATTAACCTCACTGCGTTCCGAGATGACTTCGTGAAATTCACGCCCCCCTCCACTCCCTCTCGCGTGGGCGGTGTCGGCGTTGACGTTAAGGGCAGTGGCTCAGTGCGACTTTCTGTCAGACTTGCCTCTGGCCAGCTAATTCACCGCACTGTGTATGCACTCTACACCCCTGACCTATCATCTCGTTCAGCACAGCGTATCGGCAGACTCCTTAGTGTCAGCTGGATGCAAACTCACAGCGGTTGTGAATTCATATTCCCCTCCAACTCTGACACTGGTTTGCTTTTGGTACCCACAGGCATGGGTATGCTAGAACCGTCCGGAAACGGTCTCTACCTCCTTCCCCACCAGCCGGCCCTCCCTTCCAGCCCATCCGCCCCGCCGGCACTTGACCCCTCACCTCAGGTTGCCCTTACTGCCCAGTGTGATCCCGTCCTATGGCACCGTCGATATGGCCACCTCAACATGCAAAGCCTTCAGGCCCAACATACTCACGGTGTCCCGACTAGCCCTGTGTTAACTAGCGCTGTAACCAAAGTTTCGTGCGACTCTTGTCTCCTTCACAAAGCCACAGCTGCACCACGCAACACAGCCGCTTGCGCGAAGCCATCCCACCCCCTCCTCAACCTGTCCGCTGACCTCTGGGGCCCGGTCAATGTCCCCTCCCCACATGGCCTCCGCTACTGCTTGCTCGTCATCGACCACCACACCAACTACATGTGGGTGCGGTTCCTTAAGTCTAAAGACGACGCATGTTCGGAATTGGAAACCATCCTCTTGGACATCAAACACCTGCATGCCCGCCATCACTCCCAGACGGGCGCGTTCGCACCGGTCCTCAAATTTGACTCTGACTCTGTGTTTGAAGCTGCTGTCACTCGCCAGATGTGCGCACACCTCGGCGTCGGGGTACAGTTCTCTGCCCCATACGCCCACCACATGCTCGGCAAGGCCGAACGTCCCTGGCGCACCATCCGGGACAATGCATCGGCGATGCTCCACAACATGGCCGTTCCCAACTCCATGTGGTCGTGCGCTGTCAGCACAGTTGTGTACCTTCGCAACCGCACGTATAGTCGCTCGGTCGGACCTCATGGGGGCGTCCCCCTCACACTCCTTACGTCGTCAGTGCCCAACGCCTCCAAGTTCCGCGTCTTCGGCTGCGCCGTTTTCGCCAAGGTCCCCGACAAACAACGTCGGAAACTCAGTGAAAAAGCATTTCGCGGCGTCATGGTGGGCTATCCCCCTGACGCACCCGGGTATCGTGTCTACAATCCGGAAACACGTCGCATCACCACTTCCGTACATGTTGTCTTTCAGGAAGACACCCCAGGCTTCGACACACAACCCTCCGTCGACTCGGCCATCACCGACTCTTCGGACGACGTCCCCGCAGACTCACCCCTATCCCACCCCATTGACCTCACATCACCCACACCCCTACCCCCCCCGCCAACCCCTCGCCATGCTCGGCTCCGCTCCCACCCCATTCGCTACGGCGATATGGTTGCCCACCTGTCCGACTACCCACCCACACTCGTCACGGCGTGTTGTGATCCTGAACAAGGAAAAGCTCAAGAGGACATCTTTGAGCACCCTCACGTCCCCAACCTTGTCACTGGTCCCCCACACACACCTGCCGGCACGTCCCCTACTGCCGTCGCCCTCCTCTCCGCCCGAGAGTGTGTGGAACCAAAATCCTACCGAGCTGCGCTGGACAGCGCCCAAGCCCCCCAATGGCAAGCCGCTATGCAACAGGAGTATTCCTCCCTCATCAGCAACGGCACGTGGGACCTTGTGGACCTCCCCCCCGGCCGCATGGTCGTTAACAGCATGTGGATCTTTAAAGTCAAGTCGGATACAGCCGGCGACGTCTCCCGCTTCAAAGCGCGGTTCGTCGCCAAGGGGTGCAGTCAACGCGCTGGACTGGACTACACGGAGACCTTCTCCCCGGTCATCCGCATGGCCAGCCTGCGTCTCTTCCTAACCATTGCAGCCGCCCGCGACCTTGAACTCTGCCAACTTGACATCGACACAGCGTTTCTCTACGCCCCCATCCGGGAGGATGTGTACATCCGCCAGCCCCTCGGCTTCACCGATGGAACGTCCAAGGTTTGTCACCTCAAGCGTTGCCTCTACGGCCTTAAGCAGTCCCCCCGCGAGTTCAACATGCTACTTCGTGCGTGGCTCGTCGACCATGGATGGCAACAATGCGTTTCCGACCCGTGCATCTACATCTACCGCGCCGGCCACGTCTTCGCCATGATCGCCCTGTACGTCGATGACATTCCCGCGGCCTGCAATGATGCCACCTGGCTCGCATCGTTCAAAGCCCAACTCGGAGCACGGTTCAAAATCAAGGACCTAGGCGACCTCTCCCAACTCCTCGGCATGCACATTACCCGCGATCGCTCCACGCGCACAATCTCGCTGGACCAGTCCAAGTACCTGCGCGACATCCTCGCCAAGTACGGCATGTCTGACTCTAAGCCGTCGTCCCTTCCGATGGACCCAGGCTTCCTCGCCGGCCTTACACACTTGAACTCGCCTTCTCTCACAGGAGTGGCCAAGGACGTCTACCCAAGCCTCCTGGGCAGCCTTCAGTACGCCGCCGTTTGTACACGCCCCGATGTCTCCACGGCATTGAGCATCCTCGGCTCTGCCCAAGCCTCGCCCACCGAGGCACACTTGCAGGCTCTGAAAAAGGTCCTCCGCTACCTCCATGGCACCATCAACATGCGCCTGACGTTGGGGGGGGGGCCTGGACCACAGTCTCCAACTCACAGGCTTTGCCGACGCTGATTGGGCCAACGACAGCAGCACCCGCAAGTCTCGCTCGGGCTATCTCTTCACCCTCGGACGCGGGCCAATCAGTTACAAGTCCAAACAACAGACTTGTGTGGCTCAATCCACGTGTGAAGCCGAGTACTACTCTGCGGCTGACGCCACCAAGGAGGGACTCCACCTCCGACAACTCCTGGGGGAAATCTTCGACTCCCCCATCACCGAAACCACCACCATCTGGGAGGACAACCAAAGCGCCATTGCATACTCCCAGAATGCCTTGGTCAGCGAGAAGACTAAACACATCGGCCTGAAGTGGCACTTTCTCAAAGACCACGTGGAGCAAGGGACCATCAAGTTGAGGTACCTCCCCACTGACCAGATGGTGGCTGACATGCTCACCAAACCCCTCCCAGGACCTGCACTAGCACGACACCGAAGTGCGATCCTTGGAGGACAAGACCCAATGCAACGCTTCATCCCGTAGCTACCTTCAGGGGGAGTGTTGTAAGTAATACCGCATACGTATTAGTTGCAGATAGCTACTGTAAGCTACTCTAGATATGATTAGTACATGTCTAGATCGGACATACCGATAAACTGTTTGACTCGGTACAGAGCTGTCGCTAGGCTACAGCTCTCACACTTCTGTTGTCCCGACACCACGCCTGTAGGCTGGTTGTCGCCTTAACTGTTCCGTTTGCGGGACTGTGACTGTAACTACGTTTGCGTACGTTATCTTCCACACTAACTGTGTTTGCATGGTTCAATAGGTTTCCAGTGCCCACCACGGGGAGGTGAGGGGATGCCGACGGGCCTGCGAGCGCACCCCCCTCCGGGGCCGCCGCCGCTGCGCCGCCAGCGGGCGCCTATAATCCATAGTAGTGGACTCCCCCAAGGAAGTCATCGCAGCCGTCCACACCCACTTCGATAAGGAACTCACTGTGGGAAAACCAACCTAACCCTCATCGCTTCGATGTCACTCCCCGAGGCGACCACACCATAACTCTCGCCGATGTGATAACTTGCGACACGTTTGATAAAACAAATAATTCCCGGGGCACTAGAAAGGCCCCCGTCCCGGGCGGCATCCCTAGCGAAATCATGAATTTTCTCCCCCAAGCAACCCATTCCGCTCTCTACTCCTTTCTATCCCTCCTCGTATACAAAGCACACACCCCCCGTGTTGTTGCCACATCACCACTTGCCTACTCAACAAAATGCGACCCCACCCTCCTCGATAACTTTTCCCAATTGCCCTCATGAATAACCTCCTAAAGCTCTAACTGTCTCTCTTCACAGATGCAGTCTTTGAATACGCAGGAAATCACGATATCCTAAGCGAACAACAAGACGACTTCTAAATCCTGCGCAGCATCCACGATGCCCTAGCATCTATCATCATGATACTGAAAGACGCTAAATCTACAACAAAGAGAAGTACATAATGTATGCGGACTTCAGGGAGCCTTCAACGCCGTCGACCACCGTATCATGATTAAACACATGCGCCAATTCGGTATGCCCCCACCTTCGTTGACACAGCCAATAACTATAAGGCCATTTCCACCACCGACTACAACACCCCATACGGCCCCATCCCTCCATTGACATCTACCGAGGCACCCTACAAGGTGACGCACTCTCCCCATTCCTCTTCACTCTCTCCCTAGAACCCTTCCTCAGATGGCTCATTGTAGGCACCGGGGGCTACCGCCCCGGAGCCCCAACCACAAATGTCGACCCCAATGAACCTACGGTAACCTATCCCAGCCACGGCTCCGCCACCGACCTTAGTCTTGAACCGGAATTCCCCACCAACATGTCCATTCAACTATGAAAAACTACCACTCTTCATTATTGAATACACCAGTATATATCCGTTCATGTCAAGAAATGCTGCATTATATTGGCCTTATATGTGCAACACACTCTCTTTCGCCAACTTCTCCGTCCTCGAATCCCGCCTCCAAACCCACCATGCTTTTGCCCAAGGCTATAACTCCCTCATACCCTATATTGCTCTCTCGGAACCCTACTAGGTTCTCGGAGTAGAGGTTAACACCGCTCTACAATTCCCCAAACACAGGCGTGAACTCAAACGCACAACCACTGCCCTCACTATCGCCTTCTCGACGTCCTTACTCACCTAATCTCGCATAATCCAAGTCATCACAGGGCTTTTCATCGGAAAATACTTTACTCTCCAACTCGGCCTCTTCACCAACGACTCTCAACTCGACCCCCTCGAAGGAACGATTTGCAGGACGCTTCGCTCCGCAGTCTCCTCGGTACGCAACCTCTCCCGAACCATCCTCTACCGGCCGACCACTGATCTGAGCTACGGACTCCCCACCCTCAACTCACTGTGTGCCACTTGCATAAAATCATGGTCACACATAGAAACCGCGGCTATATCCCCCGGACCCACACATAAACAGTATCTCCCCCCAATACAAATACTGACCCGTAGAAGCCATCATGTCGCGCGATTACACCCCACCTCTCCTCCGCTGCCTAGTCCGCGCACAACGTGACGACATAACCCTCTTCCACAACATTCAAGCCGCCCTCTCCCTCACAATTGAAATTGAAATTGAAACTGAAATTGTATTACAACAGTATCGGCAAACTCGACCGATTGCCATATAACGTCCATCATCAATACTCTGTCATCTAGGACACTTAGGAGTGTGATTATTGGGCCGGGTACTCGTCGACCATGTACCCATGTCGACACACCTATTCGCAATGTGTGCCGACTTTCCTCGGAGGTTAAGAAACGGTAAGCAACCGCAGTAATTGCCGTAGTTCCCCTGCCTAATAAGGAGTAACAACATAAATGATTTTGTAACCAAGAAAATCACATATGAAAATAAATCCACGTGTCAAGAATGAAACATGAAAGCCGTTACTCGACCTTTACGATGCACGGCCCGCTTCCACCGAACCGGGGTGCCGACCAGCCTAGGCCGATCGATGTTCGAGAGGGGCGACGGGTTAGCCTAATCTACCTTCCGCGTGACTTGCCGGGGAAAGGAGATGAGGAAAGGCTAGCGAACAAACAATCGCTCACCGATTCCGCCGTCGCATCCCGTAAGTCCCGCCCCAAAGTCGTAGCCGCTCCTCCCGTCGCGACTTTCTTCCTAGTCGGGGTCCCATGTGACCCCGAAGGCCCGAAGGCAGGTAGGGGGACCGAGAAAGCCAGGCAAAAAAAACTAGCGCTCCTTCTGCCGCGCTGAAAAGTTTTCCGGTAACTTCCCGGGCTTGTTTTATGCTGGTACCCGGGTACCTATCTAGAAAATCAGCCACCGACCGTACCCTCCACCCTCCGTTTGCGCGTCCATCGAGCACCCTCCTTTCAAGTGCGAGCCTCTGCGCCTATCCGGGCTCGCACGCTTTAATATTAGGCTTGCCTAGCGATAGTGGGTAGCGGTGGAGTAGTGCACGCTCGCAATGGCCGATTCCGGAAAGGCCGCGAGGGTGCGGAAATTATTCAAACCCTCCGTGCCAGGTTTTTCGGCTGTGGCTGATCCTCATGAACATCCCGCCGCCATACCTCGCCGCACCTTCCGTCGCGACCGTCCTCCTCGGTGTTGGTGCCGTGCTGCCCCCTATCGGCCGGCTCGACGTGAACATGTTGGTCGACGTCGAGCGAGCGCCATACCCTAGCGTTGCTTCCCGGCTTTCCGCCGCCAGCTCCAACACCCGCGTCCCACCGCTGATCCGTCCGGACCTTCCTCGCCACCACACACTCATGAAGTTACAAGCCCCAACTCCCAAATGTGACGGTATCTTAGTAGTATCCATTCTTGAAAAATCATATCGGTTCACCCGAGCGGGAGATCTTGGCGCCGATAGCGAACAGAGATTAGTTTTTGAAAATCCCTCCGTACATGGCTTTCCCGACAGCCGCGAATCGCAATGTGGCCCTCTTAGCCCCCTACCGTGCCATGCTTTTTTGGCACGACTACTGGGGTTTCTAGCGCCTACCACGGGGAGGTGAGGGGATGCCGACGGGCCTTCGAGCGCAACCCCTTCCGAGGCCGCCGGCGGGCTCCTCTCTCACAAATCCCATCGCCACCACCCTCCACACCCACTTCACTCATCAGGACGACACCCTCCTCGCCTCACTCCACAAAAACGCCATACGTCACATACCCACGCACATACAACAAGCCTAATGTGACGTTACTTCTAATCGCACTCATATTTTCCTCCTCTCACGCCTCACCCCGCTGTGGAAAAACTTCATCACCACGTGGCCAAAGCGCCTCTTCCTCATAAACCCCAAAAACGTCCTTCTTAAATCTTTTATAATCATATCCCCTATGGAAGGTGCACGCGACCGCCTCTCAAATCCCGCCCGCCCCGTCGCCGCCGTCCTCACGAAGCCCCTTGACAACATCTACAACCACCTACCTATCACCCCGACACACTACCAAACACGCTCTACCATCCCCTCAGCCTCGCCCCTCGTGGCTCCCACTCCTCCCCCACCTAACCCACTCCATGTTAAAGTTGGGAACGGATAGTTACACGGAAGTCGTGCCGGCCCCACAAGGGGGCCGGCTGTGGCGACTAGAGAAATGAGAGGAGAGAGATGGCGGCCGGCGAGCGCACTCTGGCACTGGCAGGGCCGGCCGACCGCCACTAGTAGGGAATAGAGTACCGCTAATAGCATAACACTAACTACTAGTATGACAAATAGCTACCTTGCACATAAGCACTAGGCATCGGGATGCTAGTGCTAACACTCCCCCCCTACCCTACCCTCCGGCATTAACCCTCCCGCCGCGGCATCTCTTCGAAACTCGCTCCCCTCACACACATCAATGCGGATTACCTATCACCCTCGGGGCGCCCGTCGGCGGCGCAACAGCGGCGGCCCCAGAGGGGGGTGCGCTCGCGGGCCCGTCAGCACTCACCCTCACCTCCTCGTGGTGGGCGTTGGTAACCCTATAGCCGTGCCATGCCTCGCACGGTCGGGGGCTAGGCGGGGTGAAATTTGGCGGCTGCGATATGCGGATCATTAGCTGTCGGGAAGCCTTAGTACAAAGGGCTTTTCAAAATATTATTTGTACACGAGCGTCAAGATCTCCCGCTCAGCTAGTCCGATATTTCTTTTAGAGGCTGGATACTCCTCAAATTATCTTATGTCCTCGGGCGGGACTTGTATCTGTTGCGTGTTTTTGGCGGTGAGAAGGGTACGGGTGGATCTGAGTTGGGGGCGGGCGTTAGAGTTGGCGGCGGACAGCCGGGAAGTAGCGCCAAGGGAGGGCGCTCGTTGGCAGTCGACCATCCCGGCGAGGCGAGAAACTACGTAGGCCGGAGGAGGGCCGCAACCGGAGGCGCGACAAGGTCTGGCGGCAGAGGTCCACGGGATCGACCGTCGGCGGAAGAACCCGGTACGGAGGGGTTTCGAGTAAATATTTCCGTACCCGACATCTTGTGCGGAGAGGCGACTTGATCCGCGAGCTCGACCAACCCCTCCCCCAGTCGGTACCCAGTTATCGACATGCTGCCTAAGGCAGGGTGCCTAGGGTTATCGCAACGGCACTCTTCTTACAAAGGCGGTCCGTTGACAGCTTAAACCATGGGGGGGTACGGACAGATTCCGCACGATCGGACGGGTGTTGGAAACGGCGGACGGAGACGGACATGGGACAAGAGAGAATATGATTCTAAGGCATGAGCGCCAGTAAGACGTTCTTTGCAACTACGAACTTCCTTTTTCCACAGCCCCCGGAGTAGAAGGGAAGTCTAGGCTTGGAGGCGAGCTGGGACAAGAGGAGCGGCGATTATCTCGGACAAGGGAGCGCGTGGATCGGGACAGAACCGGCGACGACATGTGCGAGAGGTTTTGTGCTTGCCTTCCCCCCCCAAGCTCCGGCACGAACCCGGAGCCGCACATGAGCATAGGTCGGGTACGCCCATCTCGACGACACTCACTCCCTCGCATATCCCCTTTCAAACCGCACGCACTGACGTGCAAACCCACGAAAGGTGTCCTCGTTTGGATGTGACAGGAATTTGTGTACACCGATGGCTGCGCTCCAAGAAATGCGGCTCCTCTCTATTTGGAGCGGCGGCCACCCACCCGGCCATAGACACCCGAGTCAAAATCATGGTAACCTCCCCCCCCCCCCCCCCCCCCCCCCCCACACACACACGATTAATCGAGCGGAACTAGCCGGCATCAATGTCGGGTTCCAACTTGGCCACGTACACCTCCTCACCGATAGCGCATACTCGCTCCGGTTTGTTCAAGGCTACATGCACTACCCCACCGCCTACCGACATCACATCCACCGCGACACACTCGAATCCCTCACACACACTCTCAAAACTCGATGCGCTTTCATTATCCGTACTTAACTCGGAAAATGAAAGCTCATAATCTTTCCCAGGTAACGACCTCGCAGACGCGCTCGCCAAACAAGTCGCAGACAGCCACCCACTAGACTACATCATTTACACTACATACTCAAAGGTATCTGTCGCCACATGGACCCCGGTAAATACAATCACAACCACACCACAAGGCGACCCCACACCCTTCCGCTACACCAACCTCAAATTCGATTCCCATAAATATAGCATCAAATATACCCATACTCCACTCGCCCACACCACTCACTCGCCCTCGCTCGTGCCGCCGCCGACATGGCGGACTTCTCATTGTACAAAAGCACACCTCTCTCACCACCATCCAATCCACACACAAACAACAGTTCATCATGTGCGGCGTACATAACACCGGCCTCCTCACATGTAACCCCACCTTACGCCGCCCCATGTTTGGCCAATTCACCAGCAACATACATATGGCATGCAACTATCCCTCAATGTCGGGCCTTCGACATGACCGACACAATAGTGCACTCCAACTCCTCCTCTCATTACTCGAGCGCCATAACGGCGGCCGATTGGAAACCTTCACCACCGACTTATTTGGTAATAAAGTCATCAAAGCCTTCGACTCCCTCTTCTCACCGCGACACCCCTTGACTGCAACCCACCCCCTTTTGTCAATATACCAGCATGTATGGTCGACGTCGGCGAAGGCAACCTAATCGATTCCCTCACATCAT